>CM052132.1:16915883-16926114 GCA_028454255.1 Halictus ligatus | reverse complement strand
CACACATACTACGTAGCGTGTGACGTCGAAGCCAAAACACTGGGACTACGGGCGCGGCTGAGATGGATATAGGCAGACCTAACGATAGACTACCCAAAAATGGTGGCATTGTAAAAATGGCGAAATTAAGATGGTTTTTTTTTAACTTGTTCTCCGGAGTTCTTACTTATGATCATTTATAAGATATAGAGTATTTTTGTTCTGAGTTTTATTGTTCCTTATAGTTTGAACTATTACTTCTTAACATTACAACTCAGATGAACAATTCTCCGTCCATCCTGGAAAGGCACCACAGTTATTTAAGATGGAAGTGGGATAAAATAATTTGTCTTTACGAAATCCTGTTTTATTAAACTGTATACAGTAGCTCACGAAAGTATTCGAACGCTTCCAATCTACATCGTTAACAAATAAAATACACCCGTTGGGTTTAAGTTTTCAAAATAAGATTGTAAATAAAGACACATAAGAGTCTTGAGAATGTGTAAGTAAAATTACAAAAAAATCTGACAGCACATACGGGATTCACAAGGCATTGAGTATAAACATACCGTTTTCGGATGTCACAAAAGTATTCGAACGTACGAATAAATCTTGAATTGTTTGATGTTAATATCTGGTTGGTCCTCCTTTGGCATCAATAACGTGTCTTAGCCGGCTTTCCATACTATATACAAGTTTTTCCGTTGTCTTTTTTTCAATGGAATTCCATATTTCTATTATTTTGGTTTTTAACACTTCCATGGACGTTATGTCAAAATTCATAAGTTTTCTTGCAATTTCGGCCCATAAATGTTCTATAGGATTTATGTCAGGACTTTGCGGAGGAGTTTGTAGTGTATGCGGGGTATTATATATGATCCATTCCTTTGCAATCCCAGCTGTATGTTTAGGATCGTTGTCCTGTTGGAAGTAGAAATCATCCAATAGGTTCAATTTAATTGCACTTTGTTTCAAATTTTGTTTCAAAATATTCAGATATTTGTATTTATCCATAATTCCGTCAATAAAAACAAGATTTCCCGTTCCATTCGCCGCCATACACCCCCATATCATCACTGAGCCACCTCCGTGTTTCACAGTTGGAATCATATTCCGTATTTGCAATGCTGTGTTGCACTTTCGCCACACATAATGCTGTACATCCGAACCGAAAATATTAAACTTACTTTCATCCGAGAAAATAACTTTATTCCGAAAATGAAATATCCTTATCAATATACATTTTTGCAAACGTTAGTCTTTTCTTTTTATTAATTTTACTGATATATGGCTTTTTTCGTGGTATTCTTCCATGGTAATCATTACTCCGCAGAACCCTACGACAACCCTAACTTCTTTGGACGTCCTGTACGCTTCTTGTTTGTAATATTACCTTCAGTTTTCGACTTTTTTTACTATATAATGTATCGTAGATTTACTTCGATTTAATAATTTGGCAATTTCAAGATAAGATTTATTTTCATTATGCAACTTCAATATTAATTCACGTTCACATTTACTGGTTTCTGATTTTTTCGTGCTCATTATTAGAATAACTATGAAAGATTATACTCTACAAAATCTGTATGAACCACACGATGTCTCGGAATCGACTAAAGTGTAATGTTTACATTTCAATCACTAGAAATACGCTTCTTGTCTACGCGTTCGAATACTTTTGTGACGTCCGAAAACGGTATGTTTATACTCAATGCCCTGTGAATCCTGTATGTGTTGTCAGATTTTTTTGTAATTTTACTTATACATTCTCAAGACTCCTATGTGTCTTTACTTACAATCTTATTTTGAAAACTTAAACCTAACGAGTGTATTTTATTTGTTAACGATGTAGATTGGAAGCGTTCGAATACTTTCGTGAGCTACTGTACGTGCTCATCCGTAATCACGAAAGCAATTGTGACATTGGAATTTCATTATTCTGGTCATCAAGGTACAATTGTAGATAACAGAAATATTATACAAAGCGTGGAGATTTAACACAATATAACGAAATAAGCTTTAGAATTCACAGAAATTAAATGAGGGAAGGCAGAGCTGAACACATAATTTAACAATGCTAAAATTTATTTGTGAAACTGAATTTTATTGTTCCTTACGGTTTCAATCATTACTTATTAACATTACAACTCAGATGAACAATATTCTTTTCCCCGCTTCGAAAATGGATTCTGTGCGGCCCGTGGCGTCGGCGCCGCCGTGGCATCGGACATCGGATATCCGATGATGGGATACGCTGGCCGGCGATGGGATACGCCGGCCGAAATCGGACACTACCCAGCTCTCAGCGGATTCGTTGGCATACCCGGGGGTAGAGGGGAGTAAACTGTTCTGGTGTTAGGTAGAAACCCCCGCTGTGCGCGGCTCTTAGCTTTTGTTGCGAGCATCTCGAGCGCCTCTCAACTGACCCTCCGATGGGTCCTTCGAGGTTCCGACAGATATGGTGCATGGAAATTCTGTCGTGTCCGGACGGCGTTAGATATGATCCGACCCTTAACCGGAAAAATCGGCCAGCGATTCGACGATTCGACTATTTGACTAGCCCGCGACAGAGAGTGGCCATGAAATGTCACACTTCCGCCGGTTCGTCCCGAGAAATTACCTCGAAAATCCTGCCGCGCCTACCTCTGCCGAAAATCCAAACAGAACCCGGTGTATTTGGCTTCTAAAAAGAAATTCTGTTTTGCTGTGCTTCGATTTGGGAACGTTTCGTGGCTGTCCGTTCTTGTAGAATTTTTCAAAATTCTTCCAATGGGACGGAGATCTGTGTAACAAATGTTCCACGAATGAAAAACACAAGTCTTTCTTTCGTAGAAGAATGTCTGATTCCATGTTTTGCAAAATTCTGTCCAGAAGTTCTAATTATAAAAGCACGTCCTTGACCATTCTCACAGGAACCTGAAATAAAGGGTGTCCCAAAATCTCCTGACATTGTTAATTTATTCTTAAAACGTACTTCCTTTTTTTAAAGTATGAATGTTTTTGTTTTAACACATTGTTGACCGGCAATTTTACGCAGGAGCTATCTAATGTCACCAGACATTATATCGTAATTAAATGTAGAACTAAAACAATCTAGATAAACTTGAATAAACTTTATTTATACATCATGCATTCAAATAAGACTTTAGACATATCTTTTGTATAACTTTTTATATCGTTTTTTGGTATGATATTGTCCCAACAACGTTTGGTCATGAAAACACGAGTTACCGGTCGTGACCGGTCAGCAATGTGTTAATATAACCTACAAAGATGGAGGTTATGCGAGGAACAGAATATCTGATAAATGGCCGCCTCTTTCTCGATACAGTTCGGAATAATTGCGGACTAATTTCAGTAATGCTGCGTCGAGTTGCTTCCTTGAGATTCGGAACGGTCTGTGGGTCATTGGCACACACTTTTCCTTTCAGAAAACCCGAAAGAAAGGAGTCCAATGGCGTCAGATCGCGCAATCTTTGTGGCCACAACACGACCAGGAAACTTCGTCTGCAGTAACTGCGTTGTTGCGCCCGCAGTGTGGCAATATGTCTTGCAAGTCTGTGCAGTTCAATTGATTCCATAAAAGTGACGGTGACCGCGTTTCCGGCAGCATTCTCAAAAAAGTACGGCCCAAAATCCGCACCAAACTCGCTGTGGAAGCTGTTGAAACACTTGTGGATTTTCGGTCCCCCAAATTCATCGCTGAAAATGATTTTGCGTGATGGTGCGTTATGACGGCCAAAATCCGTACGGACTTTTCGAACCGTCTCTTCAAAGTTTTCACCATTTCTGTAGTGAATTCTCACAATTTTGCTCGATCGTGTAATTCTCCATAACTAAACCTCAATACTCTCAGATGCCAGTTGCCAAAGATGACTCTGTGTTCGCCACAAAAAAAAAAAAGAAATGGCGCGCAATTGAAAATGTCAGGTCGTTTTGGGACACCGTTTACGAGTGGGTTTTAAAAAGAAAAAAGAGGTCTCCAACTCTTTCACGAATTTTCGAAAAATCCCAAGTTAGACGTTATTCAGAAACCCTTATTTTGGTTCCCCAAGGGGTTGCAATCCTTTATCCACCTACTTTTCCATTTACTCTTTGACCTACCTGAACACTAACGCACGCACAAACTTAACCTAAACCTAAACATAATTCTATCAGAAACGCGACGTGTACGATTGTTAATTGAGTGCAAAGTATTTTGTTAGATGGTTCCCCCGGTGCGTTGAAGATCCCCGAGGATTTCGCTCGTCGTTGAACGCGGCGGAGAAAAGAGTGGGGTGGTTTCTTTAAACAGTGGAGCCGAATAAAACGTTCCAGAAAAGAGTTGTTCAGAAAGATGTCAAGGTACTTCTGGAACGCGGGGAACGCTGGCGAAATGTCACGCGTCGAACTGGGTCACGGTGAACGCACCAATGTCATAAATAACTCCTAATAACCTACCCCGGCGAAACTCTGGGGCGGAAGTACAAAAGAAGGCCACCGTTACCTGGGAAAACATATTTCGTCTCGTTAAAAAATATTCGAGGCAGGCCCGCTGTCTCGCGGATTCTCAGCCGATCTCGAACAGACTTTTTCAACAAGCCTACTCGACGACCGACTGTTTTAATTGCCCATCCGAGAACTTCATTGCGTGAAACTCCTTTTGTACACTGTCTAGGTGATAATACAGTTCGATATCATTTGCTTTTATTTCTGTGTTCAATCTTTTTCTGTCAGGGTCAACTCCGCCCACTTTGAGCTCCATTGTCCCGCCCACTTTGAGCTTCACTGCCCCGCCCACTTTGAGCTTCACTGCCCCGCCCACTAAATCTAATTGGTTCTTGTACACAAAGTTATTCCTGTTAGTTTCATTCACAAATTTCTCTTTCATTCTTCCACCAAGGTTTATTGGTTTTTTGATCAGTCACCAATATTAACTCCGCCCACAAGATACCTATAAATCTTTTAGCTCCTCCCACAAATTCTGTTTAGCCGCTCCCGTCAAGTTTCATTGAAACCTCTAAACAAATAGTTCCTTCCAACTCCGCCCAAAAAACGCACGAGCCCCTCCCATAAAATTTTATAGGCTCTTCGGAGTAAGTTCTCTTCGGTAACTCCTCCCTCAAGTTTCCTCCGCGCCTCCCAGCGAATTTCACTGAATCCTCGAAACTGTGTCGGTCCAACTCCACCCACAAACTTCAATTTCCTCCTCGAACCCATAAATTGATACACTCCGACACGCTCTGAGCCGTGCAGTCCGATCACTGGGGAATACAAGGGTCGCGACACAGCCCATTCTCACAAGGTAACATATTCAAGTGCGACAATCCGATTTTGATGAAACTTATGGGAGCTTATAGTTCTTTGAAAAATATTTGACACGTGTTTTTTTTATCGGCAGACATCCACTTTGAAGGGGTGAAAACAGCCCTCAAAGTTGGGGGTCAAAACCATATTGTTTGAGATATCTCGGAAACCAGAGGTCGAAAAAATTTAAATTTTTTTTTAAATTGTGTGTTTTTCAATGGGAAATGTACTCGCGCAAGAAAATTTTAACAAAAGTTTTTTGTTTAAACAATATATTAAAATTTTGATTTTTTTTGCAGTTTCTTTTATTTATTGGTAGTTCATTTTAATGTAAACTTGGGTGTGTGATCTTTGATCCAAAATAGGGGATAGCGTCGCCGGTGCAAATTGCTATTGTCTATGGCAGCGCGACCGCCGGTGAATTCAGCGCGCAGCCTTGCTGATTCTGGAATAATAAAGAGGCTCTCTCTCTCTCTCTCTCTCTCTCTCTCTCAACCCCCTCACTCTTTCACCCTCCCGGCGTTCTGCCCTGCTCTTTCTCGCATCGCCGACATAATTCTTCGGATTTGCCTGACGCGCGCCGCCGGTTGTGTCTGAAAAGCGGCCGGAGAGATCCTCCTCGATCTTCCTCGGCCGCCTCGGAAAATCCTTTAAACTGTCGCGATTCAACGGCGACTTTTTATTATTCATGTCGGGGCTGTCTTAATCGCGACCGGTCCGGCTGGGGCTCTCGGGCTCGTCCGGGCCGAGCGTAAGCGGTTTCAGCTTATCCGTGGAGGTCCCGAGGAACGAGACGCATCTTAATGGCCGAGCCAACCCGGAAAATAAATACGAAACGGCTGGGAAGAAGAAGATGCAGAACTCCAAGATGAAGAACGCCGCTCAACGCCGCACAGTGGTCCTAATCGACGATTTAGGAGGAAGAAATACTAAAATCATTTTTTCTGTTGAGCACAGTACCATTATTTATATTTATTTTCATCCTAAATTGAATGAGACCACAACGAAGTCGACGCGATTAATAGTTTTCGATATGATGATGCTATTTATGATTAAAAAATTCACTGATACATGTTTTTCTTTACCTTTAATTTTGAACGTTTTTCCTCCTAATTCGTCGATTAGGACCACTGTGAGCCGCTCGGAATTACTTAAATCGGAATCGCGATTTCGCGGATTAAAGCTGGTCACGAGGCAGAGCTTGTCTAGTTTATGGACCCTGTTTACGCCTCGTCTCCCGGTTATCATTCTGCTTTGGATTTCTCTGCCTCGGGGAGGTTCGTTTGATCCTATTGTTCCTGTGGAATCAGGGAAATGAGCGAACAGGAAGTAACTACAGCTGTTTCTTGTTTATTATTTAAGGGCATTTCGTTCAAGTAGAAACGATTTTCTGTTACTACTCGGTAAGGGAACAGTGGAAAGTGAAAAGCAGACACTTTTTGTGACAGTTGATTGTGTTTCAGCTCCTCCCTCCAGGCTTTCCTAGCCACGCCTATCGAATTTCATTGGCCTCTATGGCGGGTGGTCTACTATAGTTCCCCCTACAGGATTCCTTCGACAACTCAATGTAATGTGGTCTGAAAGACCATGTCGACAATTTTTTAAAATTCAATCAATGAATGTACGTAACTGACAATTTTTACGAGTACGATCAAGTACTGTCACATGGATGAATTGCAAGTGTGTACAACAAACACAATAGCGTACCAAAAAATGCTCAACACCGAAACGAGGCCCACAAACAAAATCCAGTCCCTGCACACGCTGAATCCCGAATTCATCTACGAAAACTCCGCCAAAAACGGATCGCTTCTCGTTGGTAAAAAAAGAAAAAAAGAAAATCGACACTCCGCCTCTTCGACCGAGTAAATATACTCTCCGCCATTAACATCTCGCCGCCCTCTTTCAACTCTGGCTGCCAAATGATAAAAAAAAAAAAAAGAAACGCCGTCCAGAAACTCGCTGCAGAATCCATCCGACTATTAACCAACCAATCACACTTTCCCGGAGGGGGGCACCGAGAGAGGAGCGAAGGAAAAAGAAAAGAAAAGCAGAACAAGAGGAAGACGGGAAAGAGGGACAAAGCGGAGCGAAGGGTAGAAAAGTGGAGAAAAGAGTCGCCGAAAAAGAGGCGTCGATCCCTCGCAGGAGGGAACCTCTCGGAGAGGCTCGCGCCTCGAGAACGAAATCCGCGTGAAAAGGACTCTGACGGTGGCAGTGACGAGTAGAACCGGGAAGAAAGTTCCAAAATAGGCCGGCGGGTACTTGAGGGGGCCGGCAGTCATTTGGCCTTGACATTTTACGTCTTGAATAAGTAAGTAATGAATTAAAAATGCACACCATCGTGTTTGTACATTAAGAGAATCTCTCTGCGATATACGTGTACGAACTTGCAAGGGTCAAAATCTTGACAAATTGGTGCTTCAATGTTGCAACGAGCTGTTTAAAAGTGGTCACTGGTGTTTCCTGAAAGTCCAATCTACGTTTGTATGGAGCCCAAATTGCGAATTTCTACCTGATCGTGGAGTAATTTGTAATATTCGGCAGAAAAATCGAATTCTGAAGCAAGTACGACGTCACAAGATGGCTGCCACAGAGAGATTCTCTTCATTTCGAGAGATTTCGTGTTCCTATCGGAAAAAGGCTCTGGACAGACGTAGCAAGAACATGTACTAACACGGTGGTATGCATTTTTAATCGATTACTTGCTTATTTAAGACGTAAATGTCTAGAAAAAAAAAGGCACAGCGTAACATAGTGTGACAGTCAAGGCCAAATGCCTGCCGGCCCCCTTAACTGACGAGAGCGAAGAGAGGGGAGAAGGAGGGGGTGGAGACGGTCACTGTGCGAGAGAGTGAGAGGGAGAGAGAGAGAGAGAGAAAGAAAGAGAAAGACAAGGAGTTAGCATATTCTACTATGTCACAGCATATTCCAGCCTATTCCTGTATACTCTGGTACATTCCAGCATACTCTGATATACAGGGTGTCCCAAAAATATTGTGCTTGCATGATGCAGGCGATTCCCAAGGTCATTCGAAGTAACTTTTTCCTTGGCGAAAATGTTCTCCGAGGCTGCGTTGAAGAGTAATTCACGAAAGACCGCAGACCAATCAGAACGCGGCTACAGCGAACGGATTCCGGCTCGGCCAACGCCGACGTCGCGCTCAGCGGGACCTGTCATTTAATTGGTCCGTGTTTTTCGTTAATAACTCCTGAACGAAGCCGCGGAGGAAATTTTCGCAAAGGGAAAAGTTACTTGAAATGGCCTCAGGAATCACCCCTTTTCAAGGAGGTTCAGTTTTAGGACACGCGGTGTCGCAGCATTTCCGAGTATATTCTAATATGTTCTAGAATTTTCGAGTACATTCTGGTGTATTGTAGCATATTCTAGCGAGAGAGAGAGAGAGAGAGAGAGAGAGAGAGAGAGAGAGAGAGAGAGAGCTATGTAGATCAGAGGGGAAGAGAGTGAAAGAGAAAATGAGCTGGATGGGGGGAAGACAGAGGGTTTCCTTTTATCTTACATACCTAAGGGGTGAGAGGGTAGAGGGTGGGAAGAGGCCAGGGAGGACAGTGGGAGGGGGTATCAAGTTTTAACGAGGTCCCCAGTGTTCGGACACGCGGCCGGATGGGCACTTCGCAGACACAAAGACGCCGAAAACGGAATTTCAGACGACTCTTACCGAGGTCACCGGTCCTTCTGCCTCCGTCGACGATTTTACCCGATGGTTATGGCCTGCCCCGGATACTGCTACACGGTTCCGACCAGTCGCCGAAGACGGCGAGGGCCCCGAATGTCTTTACTTCTTGTTTTATACGGAGACCGGAAGTCTTGGAGAACATTTTTACAAGAATGGAACAAAATATGGCAAATATGGAACATTCTTAAAAGCTATTACAAGCTTCTCAAATTTCAGTTTGGCTACATTTTATGTTACTAGTAGACTGCGGATTTTTATGCAAACCAATATTATTTGGGGGTACCCATAAGTAATCAATTATTTGCTTTGCCTTTAGTTCTGTGCCGATAATTGAACAGGAAACATGTATTCTTTTACAGTTTTCGGTAAAGCAGCCTGTGCTCCAAATATTCTAAAAAGTATAATTTTCTTTTTACAACCCTGTAATAAAATGGCGGCGTTCGTACCTTCCGAGGACCATATTCGTCGTTGCATACTTTTTCATTTTCATGCGGGATTTAATGCAACGGTAACAACAACAAAAAAAAATTTCCGCTGTTTATGGAGTCGGATTGAAAATTTGCAGGAAAGATGGCAAGCTGTCCTTGACAATGATGGACATGGTTCCCCCTAATCAAAATTCTCCGTATACGTTGCAAGCTATTAGATCTTAATAATTGTGATAGGCTGGAAATGATGCAGCAATATTTTTAAATTCCTTGAATATTCTCACGCGTTTGCATTTTTATGATGAAGCAATAAAACCTAGTTGCTCGGTCTCTGTGCGAATTGTATGAATATTAATGTGGCAGTGAACCTGTTAATATAAGATTTTCCAAAGAATTGTCTAGAGAAATTTCTAAAGCTAACATGATTGTCTTCGGGAATTAGCATTTGACTCGCGTAAGAGCATCGAAGCAATTGTCGTGTAAGTGGGGCTACGGGATCGTATGGCTGTGTGGCAGTGCATTTCGATAATGCGGGCTCTCGTTTAAAGGCTATTTGCACACAATTGAAGCCGAGTATCGAACGCGCGCGGATAATTAGAGCGTAAGTTGTACGGTGCACGATTTAAAAAAAAAAAAGAAAAAGGAAGAGAAAAAAAAATTGCGGGCAAGCTGCTGCTGCTCGTGTACACATCGTTTCCCCGGCTTCTTCCCCTCGTTCCCTTGATTCGCTAACGGACAACTACTTCAGATTTATGACCACTCGAAGATACCGTCGAGCTGTGCGCTAATAAACAGAACGCTCCTGCTGCCTCTGCAACCTGCTTCGCGTCCCGACTA
>CM052132.1:16893167-16915383 GCA_028454255.1 Halictus ligatus | reverse complement strand
CTTCGCATCTTTGGGCTTTGAGCTCGCGAAGCTTTCTGCTTTGAGCTTTACGCTGTTCATTTGGAAAGCACAGGTTTTTAGATTAGAAGCTCGCAAAGATAGGATTTTCTCATTTTGGAGAATGCGATCTTTATCCTGCCCGTTTACAAAGCTTCGCATCTTTGTGCTTCGAGCACGAGAAGCTTTCTGCTTTGAGCTTTACGCTGTTCATTTGGGAAGCGAAGATTTTTATATTGAAAGCTCGCAAAGATCGGATCACACGAAGGGGCTGAAAAATCGTGGGGACCAATTTGCGCCGCACCCTGTATATACATCGACCTATAAATACCTTTTTATTCTTCACCATTTTATTGCCCCCTGCAATAGTGTCACTTTGTCCTCTGAAGTTTCCTGACAGGACTGTAAATACGAAAGATATTTCGGTGTTCCCATTTATGTGGGACACCCCGTATACAATATAATGAAATGGATTATCCGAGGATGGCAAACAAAAGGAAACCGTGTATATCCTTAAGGCGCAACACAAATGCAATATTCAGAAATCCGACGGGGCAGTTGAATGATTGCATCGCGGAGGATCCATTACGTTCGAAATCCGCAATCTGGCTATCTTAATAATCCCGCTCGGCATTACCATTCGACAGGCTAATGGCTCGGGCTCGCTGGATACTGACTGCAATATGGTTTATTGGCAGCGGAACAAGCGGGATCGTTCCTATCGAATTTCTGCAACAACGGCGACGATGTTTCCGATTGGTTTTCTCTGGCCACGCGGTCCCGTCGACGTATAAATTCACGTTGTGCATTCCACGAAACAAAACTCCTCGGAAATGTCTGTGAAGTGTAATTATTACACTGCGGATTTTAGACGTTTGCGGGGAACGACGAGCTGGTGCAATTTGAAACAACAGAAAGATTCGTTGGATTCGAGAATGCTGAGAGTTTCAACTTGTTAGGATTACTTAATTAACACTAGGTTCACGGGACCCGTCAAAATGACGGGTTCTAATATCTTTAATTCACGATTCTCGAGATCGTGAAGATCCGTCTACGTGGAATTGCTCAACGAACTTATTTCCTTAGGTGTGTATTATTCAAAAAATGGCTGAAAACTTGGATAGACACATTCTTCTTATTTTTTTGAAGCAATGTAAAATACTCACTTTTAATGCCCCGTAAGTCGGCCGGTGCTCGGTGTTGGTGCACGAGTGCAATCAGACCCGATGCATAGTCAAACAGACTATGGCAGAGGTTCGCGTCGGGGAGGTTTCCGGGGGAAGAAAACCGAAGCTATCAGAGTCGTGTCCCCGGCTGCTCTCGGGGTCTTAATCTGCCGTGACACCGCGCGGGGGGGCTAAGTCAACGGGAACTGGCGCAGCCCATTACCGGCAGACGTATTATTAACCACTTGCCCAGCTAGAACGTAACCGGCCGCGAATCTAACCGAGCATTTGCATAATACGGAGGACAGGCGGGCACACAGTGGGCAATTTCGACGAAATCGGATTCAAAATCAAAGAACTTTCGATGGAAATGAGGTAGAGCGATGAAGTTTTGTTAAATTATAGCTTAAACTTTCTAGAATATGGGAAAAATAGGGAGATTATTACCATCCAATCATTTCAATGAAAAAATTATTTCATTAGTTCTTGTCACAAAAATCTATTTTTTACAAAATCCTGAGGTCGTAGACAAATTTTCAGACCAGATTTGAAATCAGCGTGAAAAAATCCATGGGAAATGATGTATAACATGTTAAAACAAAATTTTCCGCGCGTGGTATTGGAAAAACCACAATTTTCTTGAAATTGTGCAAGTTTAACGAATTTTCTCAAGGTTAAAAAGCGTTCGTACCATAATCTCCCTATTTTTCCCATATTCTACAAAGTTTGAGCTTTAATTAAAAAAAAAATTTCATCGCTATATCTCATTCCTATCGAAAGTTCCTTGATTTTGAATCCGATTTTGTCCAAATTGCCCACTGCGCGACGCACAGTGGTCCTAATCAATCGGAACCAAATAAATACTAAAAATACCAAAAAAATAATTCTAATCGGAACCAAATAAATACGAGGGGTAAAAAAATATGCGCCGTGAAGCCAGGGGTAGAACGCGCGAGCGGCGTCAGGTGCATCCGACCGTTTTCAATAAGTTGCACTCGACGCGCGAGAAAGGGTGCAGTTTCGGGGGAGCCGTTATCGATCCCGAGATCACCGAGCCCCGTCAGGGATACCGTGCAATTCCACGGAGCCCGTACGCCAACCAGAGTTTTTCGGATCAAATCCCAACAACGCTCGCGCGGCTCCGAACGCGCTATCCGCTGACCGTGGATCCGACCCGGAATTCGAAATGCGACGGATCGAACACGTGGGGGGACCGGGCGCGGCTATCAATTTCCACTATAGTCGTGCTCCGAACGAATCTAGACAGAGCCGAAGGCGTGCATACGTAAGTACACTTGGCAGTCTGGCCCTTTGGGCTCGGAAGACCCTCCCCGGGTACTGTGTGACCCTTTGCAATCTCGGGTCTCTGTAGAATATGTTATCTTCTACTCCCTTGTGCGCCCTTGCATTTTGAATACTCGCAGATGTTGCTTAGAGAGACCCAGTGCAAGATTAGTCTAATGGCTGTTGCCGTGAATTTCGAAGAGACTCTCTCCCCCCTCTGTGGTAATACTAGCCCTTCTTGTATTCTCTGATTGCATTAACTATGTTTCTGTGCCCTTACAAATCCTTAAAAATCCCAATCCCTTCTTGCAAATTGCTCAAACACTGTGAGAACTGGAATACTTCCTTTAAATTCCAGAACCCTTTAGAATACTGTCATTTTCAACCCTTTTAAACCTCTGTGGAATCCTGGCCCTAACACCTTTGTGGAATCCTAACACCTTTCCTTCGCAATACACCCCTGCTTTTGTATTCGCGAATATCCCTATGAATATACTCGCCCTTTTTGGATTACAAAGAATGTCTTTGGGAATACTGAAGAGAACACTTCTTTCCTGTATCCCTAAAACTCCCTGTATTCCCTTTAAGGAATGTGCATTATATACTGAATTACACCACAGGAAGGCTGCTTGCTTTTTTTTTGCGAATACTCTGTATGTGCAGTTCTAGGCATTCGTAGACCCTAAGGGTGTGTTCTTTGGAGAATTTCTATATGTTCCTAGGAATTACAGCTTTTTGCATATTCCCAAATGGTCTTGGAATGATTGTTTTCTTTTTTTAGGTGAATGTGAGAAACCTTGTAATAATGTTGCACAATCCACTGACCAAGTGTGACCATTGAAGATGATTTCATTATGTAGATGTAAGTTTCAGTGGAATCCCCAGGGAAAAACCCTTGCGGTCACCCATCTTACTCGGTACCGTGACGAACGTCGTTTAACCTGGAATACCAAGTAGGTAACCACGTATCAGGACAGCCACAGACTGCCACGGCTTGCAAAACACAACTTTTGGTATACTCGGCGCATGGTTGCTTAACATTGACGCAATTTCAATGACCATGTCCACTAACAATATAATGACCACGTTATTTTTCAATAAGAAATGATGGAAATACATATTTGCTGTAAATAATACATATTTGAAAATCCAAACAGAGCAGGCTCAATTTCGAACGAATACCAATCAATCACAGACCACACTAAAAATGATGAAAAATACATTGATGTCGAGCCATATTTTCTAACTTAACATGAAGCACATAAAACATGATAAAAGTAAACTACTCTCCACAATAAAATATTTTCAGAGCACAAATCCAAATAGAATTCGTTTTCGAACGTATTTCATCTTGGAAGTTTTTCGCGGCGAAGAGCACTTCGGCGCGCAAATGTTGAAAATGGAGGAGGAAGAGGAGGGAAAAAGTAAAAAAAAAATGCTGAACAATAAAACGCTTCTGCATTGAAAATTGTAAACTAGTGAAAATACAGAGAGGACGCGAACGACGAAAATTATATATACATACATACATACGTATATGTATAGAGCGGCGTGTTTCATATTCAGCTGAACGATTCGCGCGTTCGCGTGGCCCGCCTAGGCGAAACCCTCTCACGGAGCCGAGCGAATTTTCCTTAAAAATGGAAGCAGTGAAAGTGCATTCGCCAGACGTACTTGTCGACGATGCATCCGCGATACCGGAGCCCCCGGAGGTTCCCCCTTTTATTTTTAGTGCGCCGGCGATACGTCACGTCTGAAACGTTCCATCGCCAGACAGATGCGCCACGACTCACCGGTGAAATGCACGGCCCATAGAAATTTCTCTCCTCGATGTACGAGTGATTCGTTTCACGTTTCGCTGGCGAATTTTCGTCGAACACACCCCCGCGTAATTCATTCTTCCCGAATTAATCCCACTGTAAACTTGCGCGAGAGTCACTGGACCGCGAATTTTCGAGAATCCATAGCGCGTTAAAACGTGTACATTGATCGAAATTGATATCAAGAATCCTTATTATCCTTAACGCGTTGACTGCCATGTCACACCCATATGTATGGGTGACGGAATTATTTGTCCAGGTTATAAAACGAATTTTTACATTGATGTATTCGTTCTACCAAATTTGGTTGGGATCTGGAAAATGCAAGAAGGCAGGATGACCACTCAATGTCATACATTTAACTTTTATTTTATTAAATAACACTTTGATTTTATGGAATCTTTGAGGTTACTAGTTTGCCAGTCAAAGTGTTCGTTAAGACTACTTTTGCATAACATAAAACCTTGCCCAGATACTGCACGAATAATTGTGACGCATATCCGCGTCAATACATTGGGAAACCATACCTGTCATGTGTGCGCGCCCCGGATCCGGGTTTCATATGAATATTTGTATTCCGGCAATTTGTACAACACAAATAACATCCATTTCAATCATCGGAAACCAAAAATATTGCTCGTCACGAAAAATACTCGCGAAATTCTGACAGACTCGAAATTTGGTTAACGGCGAACGTGTTCACAGTGTTTTCTTTTCGAGAACGCAACTCGTGCAATTTCTAGTTTTTTGTGCAGTTTCTAGTATTGCGTCTCTGAAAGTGCCTCTCTCTATGCCACTCTCTCCGAGTGTGTAATCAATACCGCAATAAAAATTATATTGCTTCTGAATAAAATTCGTTGGGGCCGCGATTTGTTTCGCCTCGGAGCCGGTTCTTGGCTCCCGGCGGGGCACCGGGGCCACGCCCCTTTCCACTTGCTCGCGCAACGGCGTAGAACCGTCGGATTCAATGCGTTGCTCGCTTCTTCGTTCGCTGCTCGCCGCGATTTCGTTTAGCGAGCTCCTCGGTACAGAATTATTGCTCGACGAAGAAGAAAATTACGCAGAAACTGTTCCAGACAATGAGGAAAATGAAAATGTTAATTTAGAAAATGTTATCGAACTGTTGACGCTGCAAGTGCGCCTCTGAAAGTGCCTCTCCGAGTGTGTAATCAATATCGCAATCAAAATTATATTGCTTCTGAATAAAGATTGTTTGGAACGACTTTAATATTATTATTTACACGTCATTGTTGCATTTAAAATCTGACATTTGAAAACTTGCAAGTCGAAGTACGATGAGAATAAGTCGGAGTTGCCGGTCGATGTTCACAATTAAAAGTCGGAGCGTCAAAATTACTCTTTGCACTTTTCTCAGACTGTTCTCCCGACCGTGCACTCTAAGGGGATTTTTTTCGTGGCATTTCTTGTTTTTAAAAAATTATTGCAAATTGTTTGATACTGTATAACACCGTCAATTTCATTAGCATCCACAAATTCGTTGCAAGCACAAAACACGAAATTCCTCGAACCCTCAAGAACATTTGCCAACGCCGAAACTGTATAAGAACGCTGTCCAACGAAATCAAACTTTTTTCGAGTTTTGTAATTTTTCGAAAACGTTGCGTGATGGAGCAATTCTGCTCTCAGATTTGGTTTTAGGATCACAAAGTCTATAAAAATCACCCAACAGGTATTGCAAAACGATTTTGGTGTTGGACAGTGTAATCTAGATCCGAGCAACAGTCGCATGATTGCTGTCGAGCAGCACGAGTAGACTGCAATTACGCTTCCCCTGAATCCACGATCTACGCACGAATTCGGATAAATGATCCCAGAGCCTGAAAACCGCATCGAGGACCCGAAAATCGCACACGGATCCCCTTAAACGGACCCAAAATCAACGGGTCACAACGGACGATTCTCGATCCTGCTTTCGATCTACCGTTCCGAGAGAAACCGCCCGGAGATACACGATCCATCTGCGGATCACGATAAACGGTCCCGAGATGTGTGATCCATCTACATGACAAACAGCCCCCGGCTCTGTGACTCGAGTGTAGGTGACGATAAGTAGTCCTCGGATCCATAATCCATGTGCACCCGAGGATTAATCGTCCGAAGACCTCTGGACCCGTTCATAGATCACAACGAACGGACTCGGGACGTATGATAACGTCGCAACGAATGATCTTCCTGCGCGTAATCCGAGTGTGATAAACCGTTGACGATACTAAATACACATAATCGATTGAATTTTGTTCCAGAAATTTAATGTTTTAATAACTGGAAGCTTGTTAATACATGTTTTAATAAACGTTCGACGTTCGAACGAATTACAATTCTCTCTTTTTAAATAACAGTTGGATGTGTTCATGAATGAAATTGTTGTAGCCATTGAAAAATTTATGTAAAAATGGCGCCATAAAAACGGAAAGTCAGGTTTTAAAACTCGAACAGAGATCGTTCGGCGTGTCTGGACCATGACACATCGTTTCTACTTCTTGCTTTCGAAATCGATTATCTCGATAACGTGGTCGCGAATGAACGAGCTCCGTCCCGCGCAATCGATTCGTTCTTTCAAGTAGAATCATCGATTTTTCTTCGGGCATACGTATCGGGAACACTCTGCATAAATCGTAAATAAATCAAATGCGATCCTCGATCGGTATATGAAAATATGTGTAGAATTTCGATGGATAAAATTTCGCTGAAAGATGAACATTTCCTGCAGCATGGTCTTCGATCGGTGCTCTCGCGATTTATCGAGACTCGTCTGTTTATCGCAGGGCCGATTATTGTTGTTTTCCGGGAACGATAAATGATCGACGAGAGAATCGAGGGGATCAGCGCCGACTATTATTACCAGGTTCTTGAGGCAGCGATGAAAAATCCTGTTACAAAAGCGTCCCGAGCAATCCCGGCGACCAATTATTCGGGAATCGATCACGCCTGCGGATTTACAATCCGCGGGATTTGCGTCACCGAGAAAATTATTTGTTCCGCCGAGTTTTTCGATATCGGCGGGCTTAACGATCCGATTTCAAAGCGAATTACAGACACCACGGTCCCTGGTCGCGAAACTCCGCACCGACTGCACCGAACTGCACCGAACTGCACCGAGCAAGCGCCGAGTGCAACGAGTGCGACGAGTGCAACGAGTGCAACGAGTGCAACGAGTGCGACGAGTGCGACGAGTGCAACCTGCCGCCAACGAAAGAAAAAAAAAAGAATACAATCACCGTGGAACGAGTGTACGTCCCAACGGAGATTCGCCTGAATATCGCTGTTGCATTAGTTGATAATGCTCTTAGGGTCGGGACAATTAACCCTTTGCACTCGAGCGACGCCAATACGGCGCCCGGCTGATTTGAATCGGATTCAAAGAACTTTCGACAGAAACGAGGTAGAGCGATGAAACTTTTTTTAAATTAAAGCTGAAACTTTGTAGAATATTGGAAAAATAAGGAGATTATGGTACGAACGTTTTTTAACCTTGAGAAAATTCGTTAAACTTGCACAATTCCAAGAAAATTGTGGTTCTTCCAATACCACGGGCGGAAAAATTTTTTTGCAACATGCTATACATCATTCCCCATAGACTTTTATCTCGCGCCGTGTGTAGTCCCATTCGATAGTAAATTTTCCGAATACAATATCGTGCGAGTGGGAGCCGTCTATAGTCGCGAGCTCAGCGTCGCGCCGCACAGTTGTCAATTTGGACGAAATCGGATTCAAAATCAAAGAACTTTCGATAGAAATGAGATAGAGTGATGAAATATTTTTGAAATTAAAGCTGAAACTTTGTAGAATATGGGAAGAATAAGGAGATTATGGTGCGAACGTTTTTTAACCTATCGAAAATTCGTGAGAATGATTAAGTAAAAGAGACAGGTGGAGATTTCAATGCCTGGGACGACGTACAGTGGGCAATTTGGACGTAATCGGATTCAAAATCAAAGAACTTTCGATAGAAACGAGGTAGAGCGATGAGATTTTTTTTAAATTAAAGCTCAAACTTTGTAGAATATGGGAAGAATAAGGAGATTATGGTGCGAACGTTTTTTAACCTTGAGAAAGTTCGTTAAACTTGCACAATTCCAAGAAAATTGTGGTTCTTCCACCGCCGTGTTATGCTTACAGTCCTCGGCGTCCGACGCCCACGGTAGTGGGGATAATACCGCGACATTTATCATCCAGGCCTTGGCGACATATATAGAGAGATCACTGTATTTGGGGGTTCATTGTACCAGTTCATTGTTCACAGTTTTCTACCTTCATTTTTCACTTTGCACCATTGAACATCCAACCTCCAGTCTTCAACCTTCAACCTTCATACCTCAACCTTTAATTAAGACTAACTTTAAGAAGTTCCAACCAATTTGATTACAAATTGAAGTTTAAACTCGAAACCTAAAACCAGGTATGTACTATATTATATTATTATATTATATTATATATTATATATTATATATTATATATTATATATTATATATTATATATTATATATTATATATTATATGTTATATACAGGGTGTTCCGGGTTTTAATAGACTTTGGGGAGCACATCCTACAAGTGGAAATAAAAAGAAAATGTTATTTGAGCGTACGCGCACTAGACAGATGTTCAAACTCATTTTTCTCGAAAACAAAGCCTTGTATCAAACAATTTTATTCCACATTTTCGACTCAGTTTTTCATGTAGAATCAGCCCCTGCTCGGTTGTACCACCAGTTACGGGACAGCCTGTATATTATAATTTGTAAACCAAGACTGGAGATCTGAAAAAGCTCCCGGTATCGGTCCGAGAGAACAGACCTCTGTCTCACCCAACAGCGTCCGAAAATCAACGAAAAATTCACCGGCAAAAGATCCAACGAACACTGCATAGTGGCAGAAAAGTTGAATAAATGAAAAAGCCCCCCCCCCCCCCACCTCTCTCGCCTCCACCCTCTCCCTACAATTAGAGACCCAACGCACATCGTCCACTCCATTAAAAAATTACTAAACACACTTACCGTTTGCTGTTCCCGCTTTGCAGTGCCGCTTCGGCGGCAACATGCGTCCAATTACGCTTCGGTGCACGCGCCGAATTCGCACTCGGCTCGTGCGAATTCACTGGGGATTTACGCGAACTCGCCTCAGGGACCGTATTCCATTCTTCTCTCTCTCTCTCTCTCTCTCCCTCTTTCTCTCTTGAGAACAGCTGCAGAGAGAGGGAGAGAGAGAGAGAGAGTGTGTATGTGTCACGGGCCTCAGCGTTCACGGGTTTAACGTTCCGCGTTTGATCGATCCGAGACCGACGGACCGTGAGACCGTCCGCGTTCCTGCTCGCTTAATTAGCGATTAAGAATTTCGCGGCGCCTCGCCAACGCCGCCGCTGCCACGCCGCCGATTAATTACCCTAACGAACTACGGGTCATTCCGAGCCCATTAGCTCCCCGTCATTCGTCGCCGGTTCGCTGGCCAACTGGGAAACGGTCCCATTGCGATCCGGCGATCGTTATTAATTTGTTTTAGACGTCCGACGCCCCGAACGAATCGCCTTTACCATTTTCGTTTTTGTTTCTTAAATCTGCAGCAAGAAACAAAAATGTTCCACTGTCGAAAAGACAACAAGAGAACCATTTTACCATTCAACGTTCGCTGTATATTTGTTCAAAATCGTGACGTACTTGAAAATGTCCAATCTGTGTGTCAAGAAATAATGGTAAAATAAATTCACCATTTTACCATTCACTGTATGATTTTTTTATAGAATAATACAGTACTTAAAAATGTCCAATTTGTATGTCAAGAAATAATGGTAAAATAAATTGACCATTTTACCATTCACTGTATGATTTTTTTATAGAATAATACAATACTTGAAAATGTCCAATTTGTGTATCAAGAAATAATGGTAAAATAAGTTCACCATTTAACAATTCACTGTATGGTTTTTTACAGAATGATACAGTACTTAAAAATGTCCAATCTCTGTGTCAAGAAATAATGGTAAAATGAATTCACCATTTAACCATTCACTGTATGGTTTTTTACAGAATGATACAGTACTTAAAAATGTCCAATTTCTGTATCAAGAAATAATGGTAAAATAAGTTCACCATTTAACCATTCACTGTATGGTTTTTTACAGAATGATACAGTACTAGAAAATGTCCAATTTCTGTGTCAAGAAATAATGGTAAAATGAATTCACCATTTAACCATTCACTGTATGGTTTTTTACAGAATGATACAATACTAGAAAATGTCCAATTTGTGTAACAATTTGACCATTAACCCTGCACTGTGCAAATTTTTTCGAAAATGAAGTGATTAAGAACGTCCTTTTTGTGTGTGAAGAAACACTGGCGAAATGAATTAACCCTTAACACGTTAAGTGCCAAATATCAACCCCAGAGATTCTTACAAAATCAGAGTAATTCAATTAACGAAACCACAACTACCACAACTAGAAATTTAAAATGTATTATAGGGGATGCTGTCTTAACCCATTTGAATTCGAAAGGCTCCAGTAAAAATAAATTTCTAAACCCAGTCAAAAATCACTGTCAGTCGTATGTGACTGACGTGCCAGTTAACGTGTCAACCATTCGCTGCATGATTTTCTACAGACTGTTACAACTACCATTTTAATAACGGTAGAAACGGGCAGAATGTCGTATTTAATAAAAATGTTAAAAGAACGATGTTCTTCAAGGCTCGACGGTTCTGTCGATGGAGGATTGAAGTTAGCGTTTAATAAAGATGAATTTGGAATAATAAAGAACTTCGTAATGCAATAATAATAATAATTAGCCGAGTCCGGAGAAGCAAAACTTTTTGCCCCGAGAGTTCTCTCGGTCTGCGACAGCGGAGAAACTCGGAACGTGAAGATGGCGAGCGCTTCGAGCGTCCCGTAAATCCATTAAAATCACTATGCTGCGCAGTTCGGACAATATTTGAGGACAGTTCACATATAAGAGGCGGGCCGGCCATTGGCTCGGCCAAATATTTGCCGTAGCATGAACATTAACGCGCCGGAGATCGATTAACTCTCTATTTGGCAACGACAAATGTGAACAATCTATCGTTTTCACGCGCGTCCTGAGTTTCTCGTTTTTCCGCGATCGATCCTCTCGAATTTTACAACTAATTCGACGTTCTGCGTTCTTGTTCGTAGATGTAAAATTACAATTTTTGTACCATCTGTTTTTACCGTGCAAAAGCGCCGAGTTTCTAGTTCGCATTAGCTCGGAAAGTTAGCTGCCGGAAATATTCCGCACACGGAATAATCCTGGGCGAGAATTATTTGCTTTCGGAACTCGTAACGACGCTAATTCAACTTTTCAGAGCGTCACAGCGATACTGAAATTGGTTCGATCGATTGCTATCCCGGATCTACAGAGTGTCCCACATAAATGGGAACACCTAAATATCTTTCGTATTCACAGTCCTGTCAGACAACTTCGGAGGACAAAGTGACACTATTGCATGGGGCCATTTTAATGGCGAAGAAAACAATTTTTCATGTAGTGCTTTTCAATGAAATTTCAAGGTCATCGATGTTTTCTTAAATGGAATAGTATATTTTTTTAGGATAGCATGATAGACAATAGAAAACTGAATTTAGTGGATACCACCTTTTTGACCTTGAAATGACCTCGAGCAAGAATGATCCTGTTGAAGCGGATGAAATGTGGAAGTTAAAAATTTACGTGTTTCAGCAAAGATTGCGCGTTGTTTACGTCGAGTTGACCCCTTACGTATCGTAATAAACGATCGAAATAGTTTTCAAAGTAACCAGCGTATGTTTAGGTTAGAGTTTATGTTATCATTGAGATCGTTAACGAAAGGTTAATCGGTTAGAATAAGTACGTTGTTCCTTCCGCATTATTCGAGTTCGAAAGTGATAACAATGCGTTACACTGTACAGGAACGAATCGACATAGTGTTCACTTATGGCGGAAGCCACCGATCTGTGAGGCAAGCAATACGTTTGTCGAAATTTTTATGAATCCTATTTGTCCTTCGTTACACGCATTTTCCGTCGTGGTGAAACAATTTAAAAATACCGGTAGCGTAAGCTCTAGAAATCGTAATAAACAAAGAATTGTAACTCACAAAGAAAACAGTATTAATATTCTAGCTGCAGTCTCCACAATGATCAACATGTAGGTTTGCGACAACTCGAACATGAGTCTGGCACTAGCAGAAGTAGTATTTCACGAATACCGCAAAGGATTACTGCAGTGAGCTTCAATTACGTCAGATCATTTATTAAAAGATTGCGACATCGCATAAACGAGGATGGTGAACATTTCGAACATTTATTATGATAAACATAAACGTAAACAACGCGCAATCTTTGCTGAAACACGTGATTTTTAAACTTGTTCAACAGCATATTCTTTCTCAAGGTCATTTCAAGGTCAAAAAGGTGGTATCCACTAAATTCAGTTTCCTTTTTATTGTCTACCATGCTATCGTAAAACAAAATATGCTATTCCATTTAAGAAAACATCGGTGACCTTGTAATTTCATTAAAAAACACGACGTTTTGTTGTTGTTTGTGAAGTTTTCTGATAGGACAGTAAATACGAAAGATATTTAGGTGTTCCCATTGATGTGGAACACCCTGTGTAAAATTCCAGGGAAATACCTGGTCCCCTTGATTTTGTCCAAAATTTTGTCCAAAATTCCAGATTTGTACATTTTCAATAGCCAGGTAAATCAAGAAAAAACTTGCGTCAGAGACGCAATGGTTAACAGTAAAATTTTCCATGCAGCGATTCGATGTCTTTCCGCGTAGAACCATCGATAATCATTAGGCTACCGTTCTCTTTAGGCTACCGATCGGTATTGTGCGCAGATATTTCTCTTTGTCCAGTCGAGTGATCCCGACGTTTCGATTTAACGCGCCGATTCGTGGAAAGGCTGCGACGACACCGTTCCTTCGACAGCCATCTTTTCCTCGTACTTTCCCAACGACTCGAGCGGGAAATTTCTGTGCCGATTTGTCCTCTGTTCGGCGCCGGTTTATCTATGGTTCTACGAAACGATCTTTCGTAGAAAGATTCCTCTTTCGTTTCTTTTCCTCTTCGTTTCATCGGAAGAGGAGGAACAAGCTCGCGGAACCACTCACCGGAAGCTGCGTAACTCAGTTTGCCCCGCGGGGAGTACTCACCTGCAACAGAAAACAAATGTAAATGTATTAAAATCGATGCTTTCCGAGGGACGGAGCCGAGTACGAATACAATTAAAGAAAGCTGCGAGGCAATCGGGTAAATGGATTTTGCTCAGCGCGCAGTTTCGTTCCGGCTGTGTATTTTATAAAATAATTGTTCGTTACTATTCGCATCTTAATGTCGCCGAGACAGCCCCGCGCAGGATATTTCCATTAAACTGTCAGAACGGTAAACATTTAGATGTTTACGTCAGATACATCTTAAAGCTACACCACCGACGCGTGCATCCGTAGCCTAACAATTTTCGAAAAATACTTGTCCGCGCGATAGAGAATTTCCATTGTTGTTTAACAGTCTGTTATAATAGACTCGTCCGGGTTATACAAGCTAGCCGGAAGATATTTACACAGGTCTCCAGTTTCACGGACTGATTTGTAATAACACCAGTCACTGTTAACTGTTTCGTTGTAATTTTATAAAATACCACTTAGAAATGAAGAACAAAAGAATTCACGTAACGGAGTACCGTCTCATCATATTTCACAAAACACTGTTAAACACTTTAACAAAGTCGTCTGACAAACCGACCGATTTGATGCATTTATCAGAAATAGGTGAAATAAAAACCTGAAGAGACTAGCCCGAAGATATTTACACAGGGCTCCAGTTTCACGGACTGATTTGTAATAACACCAGTCACTGTTAACTGTTTCGTTGTAATTTTATAAAATACCACTTGGAAATGAAGAACAAAAGAATTCACGTAACGGAGTACCGTCTCATCATATTTCACAAAACACTGTTAAACACTTTAACAAAGTCGTCTGATAAATCTTGTGCGTACCCCTAATATTTCCACGCATAAACCTTGTTGAAACAGTCCTACGAAAATTCGTCCAAGTTCATTCGCCTCAGTTTCCGTTCTGAATAGAGATCGGCGCAGCGGGAGCTCGCAAAAATTCTGCTCAGCCAATCCCGTGACGTATGCACTCGAGGTCCGCGAACTAAGAACACGCTTGTAACTCATTTAACAAAAGCGGTCGGCTAACGAGCGCCGGGAAAAGCATTAACGACATTCATTTCGGAACGGAGGATCCTCGTCAAATCCATTACGGTCTTTCAGCCGGGAGACAGGCGGGCAAAAGTGTGGAGAGGGATGAAAAGGGGAGGAAAAATATTTGAAAAACCGAAGAAAAAAATGGAAGAAACACAGAAGGGCGAGAGGACAGGCACCCGCCGGCACAGGTGGAGCGGCGAAATGTACGAAATGAAAAGCGCCGCGCATTACTCGAAATACCGCTCTCTATTTTAACGAACGGCAGACGATAACTTTTTAAACGCGTGCGCTCGCGGTGCTCGTCGACGAAAATCGTTGCGTTGTTAACCAGTCAAACTGTATCCGTTCGCGTTCCCCCGTGCGCGACATTTATTCAAAACGAAAATCCCATCGGCAAACATTCCCCTACCCTTGACTTGCTCTTTCTTTCTTTCTTTTTTTTTTTTACTCTTTCTCTTTTTTCCTCCCTGCCTGTTTCTGTTTGTTTATCTCGCGCCGCAACGCAACGATTACGAATCGATGCGTCCCGTGGGACGCGTCGGTAGTCGCGTTCAGGTGTGCAATTGTTGACCAGGATTTTTTAAAACGCTGTCGAAACGACACTCTGGACAATGCATTTCGGAGAAGAGATTTCGATGAGGATTTTTTTGGGGGGGGACTTCATGCAGAATCGAACGCGTCGAAATTAATTGTGCGAAAGTGGAAAATAATAATCCAACAACATCCTTCAATTTTTCTAATGTCTCTTCAGGTTTTTATTTGACCGATTTGATGCATTTATCAGAAATAGTATTCCTTCTCGAGGAATTTTATAATTGATTGTCTCTCATTTCTCGAGTAATTCCAGCATTTCTCGAGAAATTTAAATCTAGGAAAATCCTTGTGAATCTCATTTTGTTTTATAACATGTACATTCTTATTTAAAACTTTAGAAAAACTGAACACTCGATTAGGATTTGTAGAATGCAAGAAAGTTGGAGGACTACTCGATATATTTATTTTTTTGCAATTTTTATTTCATCAAATAACTTACTTTGATTTTACGGAATTTTTGAGGTTTGAGGTAGGACTCTTTCAACATGGTTTACGCATGAAAATATTAGGGGTACACATAAGTAGTACTCCTTCTCGAGAAATTTAATCTAAATTTATTATTTATGATTTAAAAATTAAATCTAGGAAAATTCTTATGGATCTCATTTATTTTATAACGTGTAAATTCTTATTTAAAACTTTAGAAAAACTGAACACTGAATCGAGAAACGAGTTTCTTGTTGTTATTGCAGAAGAAATATCCAACAGAAGAGACGAGATTGTTGTATCCCTCCTGAAATATCTGCACAATCCAGAATCTCTGATCATCAGTGGAATACTAAATTGAAAAATAATCATCTGTGCCAGTAAGTTATAAACTTTTAATCATAAATTGCATCACGATATCTCGAAAACTATTGATCGCATCGACTTCGTTACGGTCTCATTCAATTTAGAATGAAAATATATATAAATGAAGGTACTGTGCTCAACGGAAAAAATGATTTTAGTACTTTTTCCCCCAAATTCGTCGATTGGCACCACTGTGACGCCGTTCTATAAATTTTTTAATCATAAATAGCATCAACATATCTCGAAAACTATTGATCGCATCGACTTCGTTACGGTCTCATTCAATTTAGAATGAAAATATATATAAATGAAGGTACTGTGCTCAACGGAAAAAATGATTTTAGTACTTTTTCCTCCCAAATCGTCGATTGGGACCACTGTGACGCCGTTCTATAAATTTTTTAATCATAAATAGCATCAACATATCTCGAAAACTATTAATCGCATCGACTTCGTTACGGTCTCATTCGATTTAGAATGAAAGTATATACAAATGAAGGTACTGTGCTCAACGGAAAAAATGATTTTAGTATTTTTTCCCCCAAATTCGTCGATTGGCACCACTGTGCGGCATACAATCAGCTGTAATAGGAAGCCGCGGCTCGTATTGTCTTCCAACAGACCAGACATGCATTTATGTATGCAATACTCTGGTCGGATCTCGGGTGCTTCTGAGGCCGCAGACGCGGCCGCAGCGTCGCGACGCCCTAATACACCGTCATAATTTATAGCGCAATGCGGCCTTCCCCTACGGTTTTAGATACATCATCGGCCCGTGGCGATATCGATCACGCCGAACATTAATGCCGCCGCGGATCGATAGACCGACTTCATTATCCTACACGCTCGCATCGGAAAAATTGTTGCGTGGCCCCCCTATTGTTATCGCAAACCGTAACACAATGGTCTTCCCTTCGAAATCTAGTTTACCATAGATTAGCCTCTCTCATGCATATGCATTTTAATATAGACACTTTAGGACGACGGTTCCTCCATTTTGCGAGCAGAACAACCAGAAAATCCTGTTTCTCTAATGAATCAACTATTCGCGAATTCGTTTACGTGATTCAACTGTTAACCCTTTGCACTCGAGTGGTGCCCCTGAAGCGCCATTAAAAATTCTTGCGGCATTATTTCAAAGAAATTAGAAAAACCATCACGAACTATTTGTTACATTACAAGATTTGTATTCAATAGATTATTAACACTAGATTTACCCGTCAAAATGACGGATTCTAATATTTTTAATTTACGAATATTGAGATTGTAAAGATGCGTCCATGAGGAATTGTTTAAAAAATTGTTTCCTTTGGGTGTATATCATTTTAAAAAGTGGCTACAAATTTTGATAGATACATTCATGTTATTTTTATAAAGTAATGAAAATAGTTACTTTAACCGTTAACCGTTAACCGTTTAAACATTCTATGTGGAAATCGGATCGGTTTCGTATGAATAAAACGAAAATATTCAAAGATGGAAGAAAAATTTAGTTTTAGAATTAAAATAGGGCCGAGTGCGAAGGGTTAATCCTATCTATAGATTCTTTGATACGCGATCCAACAACGATGGCGCGTTTCATCTAGTAAGAAATATGTTCATCGATCATTTCAATGTCGAGTAATGTACGCCGGGTCTTTATGTAAAACAAAAATTTTCTACCCGCGGTAGAAAGTCATTTTCTTTCTTAATATCTTTCGTATGCTGGAAATGATGCAACAGCATTTTGTTTTTTTTTTTTTAATGAAAGAACACTTCTCCACGTGCATTTTGCTTGACACTAGGTTTACGGGACCCGTCAAAATGGCGGATTCTAGTGTTTTAATTAATTCACGATTATTGATATTGTGAAGTTCCATCTACGTGGAATTACTCGACAAACTTATTTCCTTAAGTAACTATTATTTAAAAAATGGCTGAAAACTTCCATAGACACATTCTTTTTATTTTTATAAAGTAACGTAAAATACTCGCTTTTAATGCTCGGTAAACCTAGTGTTAAACAGCATTTATGTATCGGCTCGAGGTATATCCCCGGAAAGCGGATTTACGGGCGCACCGGAAGGGTTAAAACGGAATAAAATATATGAAATTTGTGTTACTGATTTCCCGCGGCACGGTATTGTCTCTCTGAAATTCGAATTTCGCCGCCATTATCCCCGTATTCTCGGCTCGAGCAGCTTCGCCGAGGATAACACCGTTTGCCAAGTTGTCATCACGGCCAGGTAGCTTCGAGCAGAGCCCCGAGGGAAATACACGAGAGATAGAGAGAGAGAGAGAGAGAGAGAGAGAGAGAGAGAGAGATCCGGAAAGAGAGTTCCATCTGGCCCTTTTTACCTCAATTTTACGACGGTCTTAATACGAACTTAGTTCCTAAACACCTCGATATCGAATCTCGGCTATTCTCTCGAATCCCGAGGTAATAAAAAATCTCCCCAGCGGATGATCGATGCGTTCTCGTATCGAAGAATAGACTCAAAATTAAGCGGAACCCGGGGGTAAGAGAGAGATTCTCTCTCTGTTTACAATCCCTATCGATTCGTTTAACGAGTTAACGGCCGAGAGGCGACTTTCGAAAGAAAATCTTTCGGAAACGAGAGTTTGAAATCCCCGGGCGCCGTGCTCCGACGAATCCTCTTTCTTTCGAACAGTTTCTACACTCGATAGAATCAATCTCCTCCGAGCGTTGATTCTCCATTCCGATTCCGGGATCTTTGCTCGCTGCAAGTCTCGCGGAAATCGGAGAAATTTACAATGTTCCGTACAATTTAATTCTGTCAGGTTTAACACTAGGTTTACGGAGCACTAGAAATGACTATTTTACATTACTTTATACAAGTAACATGAATGTATCGATCGAAGTTTGTAGCCATTTTTTTTTTTTTTTTAATAATATATATAATGCCTCTTTCTTTTATATATAGAGCGTTGTGGGTGAATAAACCAAATTGGGTTTCACTATAAATAGAGTTGATATTTATGAAACGATAATTGAAGTTTCTTTACATTATTTACAATATTGACAGATCCCTTACCTATAAATAGAGAAACGGCATTTATAGCTTATTCCTCCCTATGTTCCTTTCTACTAATATTTAATGTTTCTCAGACTCAATCTCTCTGTTATTCACGTGCACGTGTTTCTCTCTTCTCACCTCTCCTCTGTCCCCTCTCTTTCCGACCCCTCACGCGGCTAACTTCAAGAGGGTTCTTTTTTTTTTTATTGAAAGCTTAATTGAAACTCCCCATAGTGCATCTGACTGTTAAGCATTAATAATGTAGGAACCGTAGAACACATTAGGTATATAACACATAAGTGCATAACTTTAAATCTTTAAATTACATTGCTTGAAAAAATTGAAAAGAAAATAACATGCCTGAATATTCGGTTCATAAAGTAACGATCTGATATTTAAGGGTGGAAACAATTTGAGCTTCCTTAATTTTTTTCACGAGATCAACACTTCGTGATTCTAACAAGGTACATTGCCAAATGATACGGTTAAGATCTTGAGCCTCGTTACCGCAGTTACATTTGGGATCATCTATTATGTGTTGTCGTGAAAGAGATGCTTGCTGCAAGATGATTGTGATCTGCTCTACAACGATCGAATGTGACAATAAATTGCCGTGACAAACCTCTACCCGAAAACCATGGTGCAGTCCCATCTCTAACATAATACTGAAAGTATTCCTTGCCTTTCAATTGACCCTGCTGCATTGTGAAATCACTAGTACGTTGTCCACATTGATGTTCAAAAAATTCCCGTAAATCAGAAAATGGAATGACAATACTCTTATTAGCTTGTTCTAGTGTAGCCGACTTAGCTAACGCGTCAACCTCATCGTTTCCAACAATGCCTGAATGGGACGGAATCCAAACAAACTCTATACTGCTATTATTTGATGTGCTTTCCTTGAACTTAAAGTATTTCTCCTTAATTTCATAAATATAGAAGTTGCTCATTATATTAATCTTTGACCTTTGTAGAGATAGCAGGGCACTGAGAGAATCGGTAAGTATTTTACAATTTTGGTTTGTGTCCAAAAGAGCAATGCCAAGAGCATCAATTAAAGCAATGCATTCAGCCGTAAATATAGAAGCACAAGATGGGATCTTTTTTTTTTGGTAGATATATTTAAATACAACGGTAATATTCCAGGTCAGAATGTGTTGGAGTTAAAGCAGCTTCGAGTGCAAAGGGTTAAAGAAACGGGGGAAAATCGATTTTTGCTGAAGTGAAAAGCCAGAATACTCTGTTAACCCGCCGTATCATGCTGTGACACAGTTCCGCGGTATTAACGGGGGCGAGATGCGATTAACTAGTTCGTTTGAGTCGTGCCGACGCGACGCGACGCGACGCGACGAGACGGGACGGGACCGAACGAGAGAAGACGAGAGGAGACGAGGTGCGACACATACATACATACGTACACAGACGGGGCGAAATTCTAATGACCATCGACGCGGCGAGCAACATCCTCCGGGGGCCCGCCCCTTTCGCGAGCTTCGTCCTTGACGGATGAATCGCAGCCGGTGTTTGTCGAGCCCCGTCGTTAAACGCTTCGAACCACCCCCGTCGCCCCTCTGCCACCCCCGGTCGGTCGAATTCAAAGCAATTTCTGGCTGTCCCGGGAGTCGATTGTTGCCTCGTTCCGCGTGTCCGAGTGTGCTCGGCCCTCGGCCGAGCTCTTTTGCGGCCTCGATTCCGCCGACACGCCGATTGCCAGGCGTGTTTGCACACCGATTTTTATTTAGGTTCGCGCGCGCGAACGCCCGTGTCGACCCGTTTCATTGTAAATCGCGCGCGACCCCCGGCGGAAGAGCGTTCGAGCGAGTCGCCGAGATTTCCGCGCGGAAACCCGACTTTCCAACCTGCCGAACCAGTCTTCGAGATAACGACAATTTTTCAGTCTTTGACGGGTCGCTAGAAAAACGTGTGAGCTTTTGAATAACCAGCTCTTGATGTTTGCTGAACGAAGATTCCTCCACGTTTGACAACCCTTTGACATTTATTCGACTAGAACCAGTTTGATGTATATATTCGTTGTGTGTACGGTTTTTTTCTTTTTTTTTTTTTTTAGAGGTCGTATAATATATAATTTTCATTTTTAAGAATTATCACTGAACCTACCGCAAACGGTCAGACGATCGGTTTCAGATTTTTTGGTCTGGAGTGCAAAGGGTTAACCCTTTGCACTCGAAGCTATTTCACCTCCAAAAGGAAACATTTTTTCCGACCTAGAATATTTCCTTTCTATATATTTGTTTTCATGTTATACATACGAAAATTATGCAATTTACTCTTACAATACTGAAATGTTTAGTAATTTATTAAATACAAACAAATTTAATAATGCAAAACATATTTTGAATAATGATAGAGCAATTTTTAGTGGTGCCTTACAGTCACCATTCGAGTGCTAAGAGTTAATATTGGACCATACGACTTGGATTTTCTTAAAGTAGTTAGCACAATCGGTTTGCTATGTAAAGTGAAAAAAAAATTTTTACAAAAATTGTAATTGGCCGAAATTGCAGAGAAAATACTAAAACTTGTATTGTGCAACTTTTTTCTGATAGACGTCTCGAAATAAGGGCGAAATTCCCTGAAAAGGGCAAAATTCTGTGACTTTCGCCCTGAAGTTTTAAATGTTTTTAGCTGAGTGCAATGTTGACCGATTCAGATGAAATATTCAGAATATGTATAGTCGATACAGGTGTGCAAAAGGTACTTTTTAAATTTTTAATATAAGCCCGCATTAAAAAGTTGCAAAATACAACTTTCAGTACAGTCTCTGTAATTTCGACCCATTGCAATTTTAACCAAACCCTTTTCTCACTTTATGTAGCGATCCGATTGTTCTAACTTCACAAAAAAAAAAAAAAAAGTTCAAGTAGTACAGTCCAATATTGACAAAGTTTGCGATTTTTGAGAGTGTACGAATACTTATGGGACTGACACGTAACGGAAATATTCAAGGTGTGCTAGTTGCGTGGTTCACACTGAACAAGAAAGACAGTGTCCAGGTGTCTTTCAGGTCTTTCACAGAGGATGGGAGGGGGGGGGGGAGAGGTGCAGGATTCTGAAAGTTTCATCGACGTAGCCCGTTTTCCCTCGGCAGACAAGAGAGGGTGAAAATCGCCGGCGCCGTGTTTGCCCGTATCATTTCCAGTCTCATTTCAGACGGTCTTTGAGTAGTTTTCCTTCTAGTCTGAAAACGAGCGTTGAAGAGGTCCTACCGACACAGCGGCCCGTTACGCCGCTGTGCGAGGAAGCAGGTCAGCTTAATAGGCTGCCAGCCGCACGACGCAACCGTCCCCCCCCCCCCCCT
>CM052132.1:16880520-16893067 GCA_028454255.1 Halictus ligatus | reverse complement strand
TACCAGATACCCTTTCGAGAGCGCGTTGACAGTTCCCTGTTGTGCGTCGCACAAAAAGAAAAAAGGTTTTTCGGGGCTCTACAGCTCCTTAGGTAAACTATCGGAATCTCTCCTCTACAACATTATGGAGATAGGAATCGTTCCTGCCTCTTCGTGAAACAGCATCACGCATCCTTATATATTAACGTAAATTATACATATATTGTGAAAAATTATACATATGTTGTTGTCCAAGTGAAAGTGGAAGAATATTCATATCTGCCGAATGACGCGTAAAAATATTTGGAGCAAGCACAGTTGCTAGGAATTCTAAGAGCAAATTAAAAAGGCAAATTCGAACAGCCTCGATGACAATTGCTGTTCATTCAGGTATCTTCCTTGGGCCTGATTACCCCAACCATCCCTTGCGCTCGAGGGGTTTTATGGTTAAGGGTCGGCACGGCTTCACAGAATCTCGGGGGTTTATGATACCATCATTTGCTATTAAGGCTGGGAACGAGAAACATTCTAAAGGACGAGACAAACAATGTCTCGTTCCACAATGTTTAGTTCCATGAACAAACGTTTGATGAGGCGTTTTCAACAATTAATGTGAACGACTGTGTGCAAAAATTTCACAGGAATGCGATGGCGTATCTATATCTTGTCCAATGAGACGAAACAGTAGACGCAAACATAACCGCTCGAGTGCGACAGAGTTGAAGATACCCTTACAGGATAATCAGCAAAGGGGACGCCCGCTGGGTGGTTCACTGTCTCGGTCTCGTTGGACAGAGCTTGGGTACGAATGCGCGGCTGATTGGATCAGAGTGCAAAGGACAGGCCTCGTTTCACACGTATTTTCGGCTGCAGGCGAAATATTGGCTACAGCGATCACACATACTACGTAGCGTGTGACGTCGAAGCCAAAACACTGGGACTACGGGCGCGGCTGACAAGGGAACATATTCAAGTGCGACACGCCGATTTTGATGAAACTTATGGGAGCCATAGTTCTTTGAAAAATATTTGACACGTGTTTTTTTTTATCGGCAGACATCCACTTTGAAGGGGTGAAAACAGCCCTCAAAGTTGGGGGTCAAAACCATATTTTTTGAGATATCTCGGAAACCAGAGGTCGAAAAAATTTAATTTTTTTTTTAAATTGTGTGTTTTTCAATGGGAAATGTACTAGCGCAAGAAAATTTTAACAAAAGTTTTTTGTTTAAACAATATATTAAAAATTTGATTTTTTTTGCAGTTTCTTTTATTTATTGGTAGTTCATTTTAATGTAAACTTGGGTGTGTGATCTTTGATCCAAAATAGGGGATACATGTTTCAGGATTTTCTTTTTTTTTGCCATTTAACAATAATTAAGCATAATGGAAGGTAGTCTTGCACCTGGCGTGCGTAGGAAGGAATTCTGGCTTGTTTCATCGAAATATAAACATTTAGTATAAGCGTGTATAGTATTTTAAACAATACCACTGGGTTATGTGTCGTTTATTGTTTTATTAGTAGCTAAAGAAGGTGGCGCAGTTAGCAGCGTGACGGGGTGCTAATTACCGCGGTGGAGTAAGGGTACCGACTTTTAAAGCCAATTCGCCTATGAATTTCTGCAGTCGTTGGACCTTCGGTTAAAATATACCTGCAGCCTTTTTAAACTGTGAATCCTCGAAGCTGGAGTTTCCCTCTATTAAATGAGAAAAACATAAATGTTCTTTGCACCAAGAACATTGAAGTACAACTACATTTGAATAATGGAAACACGTTAGATCATCTAATTTTGTAAAGCAGAACTCTACGGGATTTTCGAAATTGTGGGCTCGATAGTGTAGCTGTGAGTTCATCAAAATCGGCGTGTCGCACTTGAATATGTTCCCTTGTCAGATGAACAATATTCTTTTCCCTGCTTCGAAAATGGATTCTGTGCGGCCCGTGGCGTCGGCGGCCGTCGATGCCCGACGATGGCCGGCGGCACGTGGGCATCGGACGATACCCAGCTCTCAGCGGATTCGTCGGCATCCCCGGGGGTAGAGGGGAGTAAACTGTTCTGGTGTTAGGTAGAAACGGCTCTTAGCGTTTGTTGCGAGCATCTCGAGCGCCTCTCAAGTGACCCCTCCGAAGGTTCCGGCAGATATGGAGTAGGAAAATTCTGTAGTGTTCGGCCGGCGTCAGATACGAAGCGACCTTAATTGTCTCGCTCGTAGGCTGTGAAATATTTCTGCGAGCGTTGCAGTTTAATTTGCATTCTTTGGATGGTGTCTAAATGTTTGTTATAGGTCGTAAAATGATTTGACAAGCTCCTGAATATTGCCGCAGTCCTTGCAATTTTATTTATATTCGAACGCAATGCGGGTTAAACGTTCCCGACGGAGAAATGGCCGACGAGCCAGACGGCGCCATATTAAAATCGAGAGATTTACGACGTCGTAGCTCGGTCCAGAGGCATCTTGGCATCAGCCTATCCGAAAAGATTACATTCCCGGGGCGGATTAACGATCGCAAACAAGATTAAACCCCTAAATATCGATGCATCGGCTGCTGGGCTGCTGGGAGAGCGTTCGCTAATTTTTAATCCCCCATAACCACGCTATCTCGAATAAAGTTACTCGCGTAGAAAATAATTGAACATCTTACTAGCGAAAGTTCAACGTGAAAACCAGCCGGTCACCCTTTCTCAAATTCTATTCAGTCACCAACGGCTTTTAACCAGTTAAGCGCGTTCGACGTGTATACACGTCAATTCGAAACTCTATTTTAATTTATAATTCTGCACCAGAATGTACAATAATTTAGCAGGGCAGACCAAAATATACAATAATATATTTGAATATACTTCAATATGGCAGAATACACGAATATAGAAAAATATACTAGAATATACTAAAATATACTGGAATATAGCAGAATACACTAGAATATACCAGAATATACATGAATATAGCAAAATATACTAGAATATACCAGAATATACTTGAATATTCTATAATATAACAGAATACACAAAAATACACCAGACTATACTTGAATATATAGGAATACACTAGAATATACCAGAATATACTTACATATTCTAAAAGAGAATTAAGTTAATTAGTTAATTTCTTAGTTAATTTTGTTGAGGTTTTAGGGAAGAGTCCACACGAACGTTTGGTATAATTGTTGTTTAATGTAAAAGCTAAATGTTACTACATACATACTATCTATACTATAGTCTATCTATATACATATGTACATACCATCTATATCTATACTATAAATGTCATCATATTATAATATTAGCAGGAGTGCGTGTTAACATTAGGTTTACGGAGCACTAAAAGCGACTATTTACTTCATAAAAATAAGAAGAACGTGATACCCACATTTTTAGCAATATTTTTAAAATAATATATGCCCAAACAAATAAATTTGCTAAGTAATTTCTGGTGTATGCATACTTAGAATCTTAATAGTATTAAATTAAAAATATTAGAACCCGTCATTTTGACGTAAATCTAGTGTTAAACCAAACATTTAGTTGTCGCCATGCAAACATAACGTACAGGCAGACAAAAGAACGCACACCAAAGCGTAAGATAAAAATAATATGTAAGCGACCTATGTCGATAACTCGGCATCACCAAAACAAATGACAATATAAAAAAGTCACAATAACAAATCTCTTATCGAATAAAAATGTAGTTCTTTCTGATTTAGCTTGACACGGGCTTTGGATTTTGTAGTAGCCGCATTTGGCCGGCGTTCGACGTGTATATTCGTCGTTGCCTGATTTGAATTCCGCGCCGTTTCGGAATGAAATTCTCAAATTAATTTCTCAAATTAAATTCCTCAGTTGACCGGTTAACACTAGGTTTACGGGACCCGTCAAAATGACGGGTTCTAATATTTTTAATTTACAATTGTTAAGACTCTAAAGATTCATCCATGAGAAATGATTAAACAACTTTATTTCTTTGGGTGTGTTATTAAAAAGAAAAAATGGCTAAAAATTTGGGCAGCACATTTTTGTTTGTTTTATAACGTAATATAAAGTAGTCACTTTTGGTGCTCCGTAAACCCAGTGTTAACCCTTTTAGTGCCGGGCGAAAAAGAGGTGCCTATGCGAGAATAACCGGCCGAATTTCACGGTTTTACAAGGGTTTGGGAAAATGCTCATAAAAACCAAACAAGAAACAATATTTACATGATTCAAAAAGCAGTATATTAAGGACGAAATAGAGAACAAAACAATGACACTAGTTTTTCTATATTCATTGATAATTATATATATAACAAAGGTATAAAAGATCATGAAGAAAGTAAAAGTTGAGTTCTCTCTTACAAAACGTATTTGCACATACAAAAAGTCATCTTTTTATCATAATTTTATAAGACCATTTACTACAGAGTATATAATTTGCATTTCCAATATATTTTGTAACAAGATAAATAATATTACATAACAAAAATAAAAAATAACTCGAAGGTACATGGTGTTTATGTTAGATTTCGTTAGCTCCAAGCGGTAGGAAAAAGTCGTCCACAAAGAGTTAAAACGAAAAACTATTTTTTTTTTTAATTCTCTCGGGATGAAATTAGAGCATTTATAAGGTATTATAAATTTATTTTGAGATAGAGTTCTCCCGCAATGCGAATAGTAAAGCGCTACAAGGCGCGAGCCGATATATCGGCTCTGGCACTTCTCGCCAGTGCAGCAAGAGCCGATATATCGGCCTCCGGCACTAAAAGGGTTAAGTAGGGAGAGTATTTTTGAAAAATTACAACTAGACATTTTATATTTGCCATAACATTGCTACGTAAACGTGTAAGATGATACAAAATCCTCTATCCTTTCTCCGTGTTGTGCCATTAACAATGAACTAGATAACCAATGAATGATCAATCAGAGCGGATACACATCCGTTCTCCCCGGTTAAGGGATAAACCGCGCGCTAATCCGAGGACATGGACGTCCGGTCCGGAGAATGATTCTGCATTTGCGAAGCGCAGGGCAGGATGCGGTTGCGTTTATAATTCCCATCCGGTTGATCCGTTCGGCAAGCGTGGTTCTCCGGGGCGCATCGAATGCATCGTGATGCAACGGCCGCGCTGCAACACGGGGTGCGCGCCCATGGCCCCGGATACAACGGGGCAAAGATCCTCCTCAATGGAGGGCCACCGGAAATAAGAAGAGCAGGAAGTGTTTCCGTGGCCGGAACCAAAGCGCCGTGGCCTGATCTAGGCCATCCTCGCCAACCCGCTAATGGATTACGGATGGCAGCCGCTCGATAGCAATTAGGATGATACCGACCCGACCGAATCCGTTCGGAAAACGCCGGCTTTGATACCTACACCCCCGCCCAAAAGTATGTGGACACTAACCATCTTTATGAAATTTGTGATATATTATGTATACTGTTATTGTTAGACGGTATTTATTGTTTAATTCTGTTACGTACATGTATCTAATGTATTTTAGTAGCATAAAATTAAACAATTTACTTATTTAATTTTCTTAAATAAAAAAAATTCGCCCAGAAAGCCTAATGCTGCGTTATATTCTTTTGCGTACGGGCGGTTTATAAACGTTTGTTCGTTCATTTCACGATGACTGCTTCACTTTAGTACATTCTGAAACATTCTCAAGACTAATATCGATATTTAGAAACAGTATCCAGAGTGGAAAGACCGTAGATAAGAGCGTGGCAACCGCTCTGTTATTCCATCGACATCAGTTCGCTTTGAATTCTTGTGAGAACACGATGGGCACAAAAAGCAAGGAATTAAGTGTAGAAATGCGTTCTCAGATAATTACGCTACATGAAGAAGGATATTCTATAAGGGAAATTGCAGGAAAAGTGGGAGTTTCTAAATCTTGTGTAAATTATAGTGTTAAAAAGTACGGTGCTACAGGAATTTGTTCCTCTGCAAAAAGATCTGGAAGGCCTAGAAAAACAACTGAGGCAGAAGATCGGCATATTATAACTGTAAGTAAACGAAACAGAAGAGAAACAGCCCCCGAAATAGCTGCAGAAATTAATAAGTCCAGGGATGAAACAATTTCGGTGACAACGGTGAAAAGGCGTCTTGCGGAGGGCGGTCTTCGTGGCTGTGTTGCACTAAAAAAACCATTGTTAAGGGCACAAAATAAAAGAAAAAGACTTCAGTGGGCTAAACACCATAAAGATTGGTCATTGGAAGATTGGGAAAAAGTGTTGTGGACCGACGAATCAAAATTTGAAGTGCTCGGATCCAAACGGCGTGTTTTGGTTCGTCGAAAAGTTAGCGAAAAATTTAATGACAATTGTGTGGTGCCCACCGTTAAACATGGAGGTCGTTCTGTGATGGTGTGGGGATGTTTTGGGAACAACATGACGGGAGAATTAATAAAAATAGACGGCATTTTAAAAAAAGAAGCATATTTAAACATCTTGGTTGAGAAGGCGATTCCATCCGGACAGAGAATAATTGGCATTAACTTCACATTTATGCAAGACAACGATCCGAAACACACTGCCAAAATCTGTAGAGACTATTTACACCAGTTACAACAAACTTCTGGTTTAAAAATAATGGATTGGCCACCCCAAAGCCCCGATTTGAATCCCATAGAGAAACTATGGGGTCACTTGGATAGAGAAGTCAGAAAACATTGTCCAAAATCAGAAAAACATTTGTGGGAAATTTTACAATCCGAATGGAACCGTATTGACAGCGAAATAATGAAAAAATTAATAGCCAGGATGCCACGACTGGTAAACGCAATTATAAAAGCACGCGGTGGATACGTGGATGAGAAGAAAATATAACGCAGCATTAGGCTTTCTGGGCGAATTTTTTTTATTTAAGAAAATTAAATAAGTAAATTGTTTAATTTTATGCTATTAAAATACATTAGATACATGTACGTAACAGAATTAAACAATAAATACCGTCTAACAATAACAGTATACATAATATATCACAAATTTCATAAAGATGGTTAGTGTCCACATACTTTTGGGCGGGGGTGTACGCCCCGTAATTGCTCGGCCCTCGCCTTTCAACCTGTCCAGGCGCCGGATTCTTTCGCGAATTATTTACCCCAAATTCGTTCCGGCGTGCGTCTGGTGTTCCTTCTTGAGAATTTCTCGAGAAATTTTATAATTGGTTATTTCTCATTTCTTGAGAAAAATTGCAATATTTCTCGAGAAATTTAAATCCAGGAAAATCCTTATGAATCTCATTTATTTTATAACATGTAAATTCGTAAATTCTCTTAAATTCTTATTTGAAACTTTAGAAAAAACTGAACACTCGATTGGGATTTGTGAAATGCAAGAAAGTTGGAGGACTACTCGATATCAAATATTTCATTTTTTGCAATTTTGATTTCATCAAATAACTTACTTTGATTTTACGGAATTTTTGAGGTTTGAGGTAGGACCCCTTATTAGGGGTACCCATAAGTAGTATTCCTTCTCGAGAAATTTAATCTAAATTTATTATTGATGATTTAAAAAATTAAATCTAGTAAAACGCTTATGGATCTCATTTTTTGTATAACATGTAAATTCTTATTTAAAACTTTAGAAAAACTGAACACTGAATTGAGTAACGAGTTTCTTGTTGTTATTAAAGAAGAAATATCCAACAGAAGAGACAAGATTGTTGTATCCCTTATGAAATATCTGCACAATCCAGAATCTCTGCGAAAAGATTCAGAAGATACATTTCTTTATTTAACATCCAAAGCAGATACGTATAAAATGGCGAAACAAATTCTAAGCAGACTTTTTGGAAAATATAACAACGATTCTTATGAAAATAGTGAAAAACTTTCAGATTCTCAGAATGCGGAACTATCACTGGAAAAACAGTTAGAATTAGAAATTGCACTGTGACAAAGGAATTCCAAATTTTTGAGTCGACTGGAAATAGGACACCCAATCTTCAGCAACTTTTGGATGTTCTGTATACGATAAAGCCAACATCCACACAAAATGAAAGAAATTTTTCTACGGCTACAGATTTTGTTACAAAAAAAAAAGAAGTAGATTATCTGATTGTACATTAGACGCATTATGCTTCTTAACACTAGGTTTACGGAGCACTAAAAATGACTATTTTACATTTCCTTATAAAAATAACATAAATATATATATATCAAAATCTGTAGTCATATACAGTTATGTATGTAACATATTCCACCCCTTCATTTTTAAACAAAGAAAATAGAGTAGACTTGCTGCCGGTGATTATGATCTCTCTGACAGGCCTCGAAGTGGACGACCAGTTGAATTTGATAATGACACCCTAAAATCTCTAGTGGAAGCTGATCCAAAATTAAATATACAGTCAATCGAATTTCATTTGCTGTTTCTGCTAGTTCTTTACCTTAGACTGTCCGTCAATCCTCGATTCTCCTAAACATTTGATCACTACAGCCCCTCCCACAAGTTTTCTTCGCTCCTCCCATCAAATCTCATCGGTTCTCCAGAATAGTATATCCCTGTAGCTCCACCCACAAAATATTCTATAATCCTCCACCTTAAATCTCATCGGTTCTTCAGAGTCATTGTTTGCCTTCCATAAAATTTTATTTGCCCCTTGAACACTGGCTCCACCCACAAAATATTCTATAATCCTCCACCTTAAATCTCATCGGTTCTTCAGAGTCATTGTTTGCCTTCCATAAAATTTTATTGGCCCCTTGAACACTGGCTCCACCCACAAATGTTTGTTAACCTTCCCATAAAATTTCATCGACTCTCCCGAACCTAAGCCGTACCTACAACTTCTCCCTCCACAAATAATCAACTCTATATATTTTACAATGAAAGCAGAGTAGAGGCGTCCCGAATATTCCCGAACGTAAACGTTTTCTCGCGTTTTACGATTGCACGACCGCCATAAGTCCACAAAGATCGACAGTGTAACGGTGCATATCTACACTCGAGAGCTCTATCTCAACAACGATGACACGGTGGAAGTTTCTCGTGAATGATCGCTCGGCAACGCTCGCGCACCAGGCCAGATACAATAAACTAAACCACGTCGCAGATTCCTCATAAATTGCTATCGTAACCATAACACGCGTACAATTACTCCAAGGTTCGGCGTTTATCGTGTTCGCCCGGTCTCTCTCTCTCTCTCTCTCTCTCTCTCTGTGCCCCCAAAGTTCATCTGCGTGGGGGCGCGCGCGACGCCACCACTAATATTAAATTACAAGAGAAATTATGCACGGTCCACCGGGTTACATCGTGTTCCGCGATTCAACGACGAGAGAGAGAGAGAGAGAGAGAGAGAGAGAGAGAGAGAGCCGAGAGCATCATGCCGGCCCCCGAGTTTTCCCCCTCGTGGAAACTCCAGTATCAATCTTGCGTTATTGCATCCACCGGCCCGAGACCAAATGATTTTTCCGCCGAGCGAGCAACAACATCCGACAGAGCAACGCTCTAAAGCGGCTAAGGCTCTAGCAAACAAGCCGGCTCTCACAAAGCCGGCCAGGTTTTTCCGTTTTCCCCTTCCCGCTGCCAGAGAGATTTCGGATCGAACACCGTAGATCCTAGCGAGCATTTTTTGTTGCACCGCACAACCCTCCAAAACGAATGTCTATATCGCGAACTATACTGTAACATAAAGAAATAAAGTGGAAACGGCATTGTTCGACGCTGCCTTCGTGTACAGGAATGAACTAGAAACGTATTTCCTTCCTTAATAGGTCGAACAGCTTGAAAAGTAGTGGAGCGGTGTTTTAAAATTCATATGATTTTTTTTTCTGTTTCGCAGTTCCACCCACCCCGTCACAAATTCATCGAACGCGCAGCTCTATTATCGCGTTCGTGGACTGAACTCGAAAGCGAGGAAAAAAGACTATAGAATTGTTTCAGCAATCCCAAACGTGTTGTCCGACTAATTTCACTCGTACCCCTAGCACCATTAAACGTCACTAACTCTTTACGTGGAAAGCGACAAAAGTCAATCCTTGAACGAATAGCCAGATGCAAAATTATATTATGATCCGATGATATCTATATCGCGAACTATAGTGTAACGTAAGGGAATAAAGTGTACGCAGCCAACAGTGTAGCACCCTATGCCCTATCCAAGGCACTCAATGTTGCATAGTACACATTGGGAGAAGGCAACGGGATCATTCAACGCGGCCTTCGTGTACAGGAATGAACTAGAAACGTATTTCCTTCCTTAATAGGTCGAACAGCTTGAAAAGTAGTGGAGCGGTGTTTTAAAATTCATATGATTTTTTTTTCTGTTTCGCAGTTCCACCCACCCCGTCACAAATTCATCGAACGCGCAGCTCTATTATCGCGATCGTCGACTGAACTCGAAAGCGAGGAAAAAAGACTATAGAATTGTTTCAGCAATCCCAAACGTGTTGTCCGACTAATTTTCACTCGTACCACTAGCACCATTAAACGTCACTAACTCCAAACGTGTTGTTCGACAAATTTCGCTCGTACCACTAGCACCATTCAACGTCACTAACACTTTACTGTCTTCGTATACACGAACCTTTACTCTATCAGCCAAACCAAGTGCGACAAAAGTCCTCGTTGCGATCAAACGACAACAAAAACCAGAAAAGTAAACAAAAAGAATCGCCGTTGAACCGTTGCAGGCCGATGTAGGTGTCGTCTTGGCGAAAAAAAAAAAAACCGGCGGAAGCAGGGCCGTCGCGGAATCAGCGTGTCGCCCGGGGCGATTCCGCGCGGAAACGAAGAACGGAAGAGCGAAAGGCTCGGCCCGTGACGAGTCCAATAGTCGTTTTCGGCGGCCGTTTCATATTGGATGGCTTTCAATTGGCCGGCTTATTGTTGCCGATTTTCATTCCGCCTCTTCGTCCCTCCCCGCCCCTCTTTCGCTATACTTTCTCGCCGTGTCCCGAAGTCGCCGGATAATAAAACCAAAAGAGAAGAAAAAAAGAAGAGAAAAGGAAAAGAGAAACGAGAATAAAACCCGGAACAACATATCTTTTCGCGATACCTCGCCCCATATTTCCAGCCCCTCATTTTCTTTCATTCGAAAATTTTTTCTCCCTGTCCCTTTCCCGGTTACACTCCGGGACAAATAGATAGCACACTTTAAAGCTATCGTGATTTTTATTTACTTGACATTACAACCAAGGTTTTGTTTATATACATTCTTGCAAAATACTTCTATATACATACACGAATAAAATTGAATTGAATTTCGTCAGTCTATACAATTCTATTAAAATAGAAAAAGTACTTTTAAGGAAATATAGTAGGACAGAATGATATCACATTTAACTTAAAATTGTTTACAACAATAAATCAAGGAATGGTATTTAATGCTTAATATCTTATGGCTCCTCCTTTACATTTAATAACAGCCATCATTCTCTTTGGCAAAGATTTATAGAGTTTTTTAAAATAGTTTTTTGCTTTAATTGCTCCCACTCATCTCGAATACACTTTTTTAATTCGGCAATATTACCAAATTGTATGCCATTTCCATATACATACAATTTTCATCTTATGTTGCACAGTGAACCAAGGCGTTTTCTTCAGTTTTCTTCGTGTTATGTATTTGCAGTTTTGTAAAACACGTCTCACATTCTTTGTATTAGTGTCCACACCAAAACTTCGAGCTATTTGCCTTGCAGTCATCTTAGAATTTGATGCTGCTCTTAGTATTGCACGTCGTTCACATTTTCGGAAGTTAGACTTCGCGGACCTCCAGAACCCTTCTTTTTACCATAATTTTCCAGATTTTTCAAGAAGTTGATTATTACTTTTCCACTTCTATTCATAATTTTTTCTATTTTTCTCACTGAATATTGTTCTTCTTTCAATTTTATTATAGTGTCAATTTCGCACGCGTTCAATCTCTTTCCGCGACCCATTTTTCCATAATATTTCGCCTTTTTTCAACAAATACACAACACGAAATAATATCACGGACTTCATTAACTATGTTCCGGGGTTGATGTTCGCAATTTGCGAACAATAATATTTACATTTTTATATTTCGTGAATTGTATACACAGACATGCTCTGAGAGTTATCAGCAAAAGAAAATATGCATCTTAATCAGCTTTTAACACAAAATATGGGAGAGTATAAGGTGTGCTATCTTTTTGTCCCGGAGTGTACGCCCAGAGAACGTCGCGAACGCGCAGACGCAACCGGAAGTACCGGGATTCTTAATGGAAACAAGAAATACTCGCCGGCCGGTCTCATTCCCGATTACGGGCTCGTTAGCGCGACTAAGGGAGAGTGAGAGAGGAAGAGAGGAAGAGAGGGAAAGAGAGAGAGAGAGAGAGAGAAGAGAGGCCTCTCGAAAGTTACGTAACATTTCGGCGTCTCGACTTTGTGCAACATCAATTACGGAAATGAACCGCTCCAGTCCGCCCGTGCCCGCCTCGGTGCTCGAGCGCGAAATTGTTGATGAGAGCCGCGATTACGCGCGCAATCGAGACACGCTCGTTCGATAAATAAAGTCGCGAATTATTCGGGAAAGGCTCTGCAACAATCTGTTCTTTTTTTTTGCACCGATGAATTTTACGCGATCGCGACACCACCCGAAGATTCACGTTTTAATCTCGGTGTCGTTTTC
>CM052132.1:16855639-16879297 GCA_028454255.1 Halictus ligatus | reverse complement strand
AAACTGTTCTGGTATTAGGTAGAAACCCCCGCTGTGCGCGGCTCTTAGCTTTTGTTGCGAGCATCTCGAGCGCCTCTCAACTGACCCTCCGATGGGTCCTTCGAGGTTCCGACAGATATGGTGCATGGAAATTCTGTCGTGTCCGGACGGCGTTAGATATGATCCGACCCTTAACCGGAAAAATCGGCCAGCGATTCGACGATTCGACTATTTGACTAGCCCGCGACAGAGAGTGGCCATGAAATGTCACACTTCCGCCGGTTCGTCCCGAGAAATTACCTCGAAAATCCTGCCGCGCCTACCTCTGCCGAAAATCCAAACAGAACCCGGTGTATTTGGCTTCTAAAAAGAAATTCTGTTTTGCTGTGCTTCGATTTGGGAACGTTTCGTGGCTGTCCGTTCTTGTAGAATTTTTCAAAATTCTTCCAATGGGACGGAGATCTGTGTAACAAATGTTCCACGAATGAAAAACACAAGTCTTTCTTTCGTAGAAGAATGTCTGATTCCATGTTTTGCAAAATTCTGTCCAGAAGTTCTAATTATAAAAGCACGTCCTTGACCATTCTCACAGGAACCTGAAATAAAGGGTGTCCCAAAATCTCCTGACATTGTTAATTTATTCTTAAAACGTACTTCCTTTTTTTAAAGTATGAATGTTTTTGTTTTAACACATTGTTGACCGGCAATTTTACGCAGGAGCTATCTAATGTCACCAGACATTATATCGTAATTAAATGTAGAACTAAAACAATCTAGATAAACTTGAATAAACTTTATTTATACATCATGCATTCAAATAAGACTTTAGACATATCTTTTGTATAACTTTTTATATCGTTTTTTGGTATGATATTGTCCCAACAACGTTTGGTCATGAAAACACGAGTTACCGGTCGTGACCGGTCAGCAATGTGTTAATATAACCTACAAAGATGGAGGTTATGCGAGGAACAGAATATCTGATAAATGGCCGCCTCTTTCTCGATACAGTTCGGAATAATTGCGGACTAATTTCAGTAATGCTGCGTCGAGTTGCTTCCTTGAGATTCGGAACGGTCTGTGGGTCATTGGCACACACTTTTCCTTTCAGAAAACCCGAAAGAAAGGAGTCCAATGGCGTCAGATCGCGCAATCTTTGTGGCCACAACACGACCAGGAAACTTCGTCTGCAGTAACTGCGTTGTTGCGCCCGCAGTGTGGCAATATGTCTTGCAAGTCTGTGCAGTTCAATTGATTCCATAAAAGTGACGGTGACCGCGTTTCCGGCAGCATTCTCAAAAAAGTACGGCCCAAAATCCGCACCAAACTCGCTGTGGAAGCTGTTGAAACACTTGTGGATTTTCGGTCCCCCAAATTCATCGCTGAAAATGATTTTGCGTGATGGTGCGTTATGACGGCCAAAATCCGTACGGACTTTTCGAACCGTCTCTTCAAAGTTTTCACCATTTCTGTAGTGAATTCTCACAATTTTGCTCGATCGTGTAATTCTCCATAACTAAACCTCAATACTCTCAGATGCCAGTTGCCAAAGATGACTCTGTGTTCGCCACAAAAAAAAAAAAGAAATGGCGCGCAATTGAAAATGTCAGGTCGTTTTGGGACACCGTTTACGAGTGGGTTTTAAAAAGAAAAAAGAGGTCTCCAACTCTTTCACGAATTTTCGAAAAATCCCAAGTTAGACGTTATTCAGAAACCCTTATTTTGGTTCCCCAAGGGGTTGCAATCCTTTATCCACCTACTTTTCCATTTACTCTTTGACCTACCTGAACACTAACGCACGCACAAACTTAACCTAAACCTAAACATAATTCTATCAGAAACGCGACGTGTACGATTGTTAATTGAGTGCAAAGTATTTTGTTAGATGGTTCCCCCGGTGCGTTGAAGATCCCCGAGGATTTCGCTCGTCGTTGAACGCGGCGGAGAAAAGAGTGGGGTGGTTTCTTTAAACAGTGGAGCCGAATAAAACGTTCCAGAAAAGAGTTGTTCAGAAAGATGTCAAGGTACTTCTGGAACGCGGGGAACGCTGGCGAAATGTCACGCGTCGAACTGGGTCACGGTGAACGCACCAATGTCATAAATAACTCCTAATAACCTACCCCGGCGAAACTCTGGGGCGGAAGTACAAAAGAAGGCCACCGTTACCTGGGAAAACATATTTCGTCTCGTTAAAAAATATTCGAGGCAGGCCCGCTGTCTCGCGGATTCTCAGCCGATCTCGAACAGACTTTTTCAACAAGCCTACTCGACGACCGACTGTTTTAATTGCCCATCCGAGAACTTCATTGCGTGAAACTCCTTTTGTACACTGTCTAGGTGATAATACAGTTCGATATCATTTGCTTTTATTTCTGTGTTCAATCTTTTTCTGTCAGGGTCAACTCCGCCCACTTTGAGCTCCATTGTCCCGCCCACTTTGAGCTTCACTGCCCCGCCCACTTTGAGCTTCACTGCCCCGCCCACTAAATCTAATTGGTTCTTGTACACAAAGTTATTCCTGTTAGTTTCATTCACAAATTTCTCTTTCATTCTTCCACCAAGGTTTATTGGTTTTTTGATCAGTCACCAATATTAACTCCGCCCACAAGATACCTATAAATCTTTTAGCTCCTCCCACAAATTCTGTTTAGCCGCTCCCGTCAAGTTTCATTGAAACCTCTAAACAAATAGTTCCTTCCAACTCCGCCCAAAAAACGCACGAGCCCCTCCCATAAAATTTTATAGGCTCTTCGGAGTAAGTTCTCTTCGGTAACTCCTCCCTCAAGTTTCCTCCGCGCCTCCCAGCGAATTTCACTGAATCCTCGAAACTGTGTCGGTCCAACTCCACCCACAAACTTCAATTTCCTCCTCGAACCCATAAATTGATACACTCCGACACGCTCTGAGCCGTGCAGTCCGATCACTGGGGAATACAAGGGTCGCGACACAGCCCATTCTCACAAGGGAACATATTCAAGTGCGACAATCCGATTTTGATGAAACTTATGGGAGCTTATAGTTCTTTGAAAAATATTTGACACGTGTTTTTTTTATCGGCAGACATCCACTTTGAAGGGGTGAAAACAGCCCTCAAAGTTGGGGGTCAAAACCATATTGTTTGAGATATCTCGGAAACCAGAGGTCGAAAAAATTTAAATTTTTTTTTAAATTGTGTGTTTTTCAATGGGAAATGTACTCGCGCAAGAAAATTTTAACAAAAGTTTTTTGTTTAAACAATATATTAAAATTTTGATTTTTTTTGCAGTTTCTTTTATTTATTGGTAGTTCATTTTAATGTAAACTTGGGTGTGTGATCTTTGATCCAAAATAGGGGATAGCGTCGCCGGTGCAAATTGCTATTGTCTATGGCAGCGCGACCGCCGGTGAATTCAGCGCGCAGCCTTGCTGATTCTGGAATAATAAAGAGGCTCTCTCTCTCTCTCTCTCTCTCTCTCTCTCAACCCCCTCACTCTTTCACCCTCCCGGCGTTCTGCCCTGCTCTTTCTCGCATCGCCGACATAATTCTTCGGATTTGCCTGACGCGCGCCGCCGGTTGTGTCTGAAAAGCGGCCGGAGAGATCCTCCTCGATCTTCCTCGGCCGCCTCGGAAAATCCTTTAAACTGTCGCGATTCAACGGCGACTTTTTATTATTCATGTCGGGGCTGTCTTAATCGCGACCGGTCCGGCTGGGGCTCTCGGGCTCGTCCGGGCCGAGCGTAAGCGGTTTCAGCTTATCCGTGGAGGTCCCGAGGAACGAGACGCATCTTAATGGCCGAGCCAACCCGGAAAATAAATACGAAACGGCTGGGAAGAAGAAGATGCAGAACTCCAAGATGAAGAACGCCGCTCAACGCCGCACAGTGGTCCTAATCGACGATTTAGGAGGAAGAAATACTAAAATCATTTTTTCTGTTGAGCACAGTACCATTATTTATATTTATTTTCATCCTAAATTGAATGAGACCACAACGAAGTCGACGCGATTAATAGTTTTCGATATGATGATGCTATTTATGATTAAAAAATTCACTGATACATGTTTTTCTTTACCTTTAATTTTGAACGTTTTTCCTCCTAATTCGTCGATTAGGACCACTGTGAGCCGCTCGGAATTACTTAAATCGGAATCGCGATTTCGCGGATTAAAGCTGGTCACGAGGCAGAGCTTGTCTAGTTTATGGACCCTGTTTACGCCTCGTCTCCCGGTTATCATTCTGCTTTGGATTTCTCTGCCTCGGGGAGGTTCGTTTGATCCTATTGTTCCTGTGGAATCAGGGAAATGAGCGAACAGGAAGTAACTACAGCTGTTTCTTGTTTATTATTTAAGGGCATTTCGTTCAAGTAGAAACGATTTTCTGTTACTACTCGGTAAGGGAACAGTGGAAAGTGAAAAGCAGACACTTTTTGTGACAGTTGATTGTGTTTCAGCTCCTCCCTCCAGGCTTTCCTAGCCACGCCTATCGAATTTCATTGGCCTCTATGGCGGGTGGTCTACTATAGTTCCCCCTACAGGATTCCTTCGACAACTCAATGTAATGTGGTCTGAAAGACCATGTCGACAATTTTTTAAAATTCAATCAATGAATGTACGTAACTGACAATTTTTACGAGTACGATCAAGTACTGTCACATGGATGAATTGCAAGTGTGTACAACAAACACAATAGCGTACCAAAAAATGCTCAACACCGAAACGAGGCCCACAAACAAAATCCAGTCCCTGCACACGCTGAATCCCGAATTCATCTACGAAAACTCCGCCAAAAACGGATCGCTTCTCGTTGGTAAAAAAAGAAAAAAAGAAAATCGACACTCCGCCTCTTCGACCGAGTAAATATACTCTCCGCCATTAACATCTCGCCGCCCTCTTTCAACTCTGGCTGCCAAATGATAAAAAAAAAAAAAGAAACGCCGTCCAGAAACTCGCTGCAGAATCCATCCGACTATTAACCAACCAATCACACTTTCCCGGAGGGGGGCACCGAGAGAGGAGCGAAGGAAAAAGAAAAGAAAAGCAGAACAAGAGGAAGACGGGAAAGAGGGACAAAGCGGAGCGAAGGGTAGAAAAGTGGAGAAAAGAGTCGCCGAAAAAGAGGCGTCGATCCCTCGCAGGAGGGAACCTCTCGGAGAGGCTCGCGCCTCGAGAACGAAATCCGCGTGAAAAGGACTCTGACGGTGGCAGTGACGAGTAGAACCGGGAAGAAAGTTCCAAAATAGGCCGGCGGGTACTTGAGGGGGCCGGCAGTCATTTGGCCTTGACATTTTACGTCTTGAATAAGTAAGTAATGAATTAAAAATGCACACCATCGTGTTTGTACATTAAGAGAATCTCTCTGCGATATACGTGTACGAACTTGCAAGGGTCAAAATCTTGACAAATTGGTGCTTCAATGTTGCAACGAGCTGTTTAAAAGTGGTCACTGGTGTTTCCTGAAAGTCCAATCTACGTTTGTATGGAGCCCAAATTGCGAATTTCTACCTGATCGTGGAGTAATTTGTAATATTCGGCAGAAAAATCGAATTCTGAAGCAAGTACGACGTCACAAGATGGCTGCCACAGAGAGATTCTCTTCATTTCGAGAGATTTCGTGTTCCTATCGGAAAAAGGCTCTGGACAGACGTAGCAAGAACATGTACTAACACGGTGGTATGCATTTTTAATCGATTACTTGCTTATTTAAGACGTAAATGTCTAGAAAAAAAAAGGCACAGCGTAACATAGTGTGACAGTCAAGGCCAAATGCCTGCCGGCCCCCTTAACTGACGAGAGCGAAGAGAGGGGAGAAGGAGGGGGTGGAGACGGTCACTGTGCGAGAGAGTGAGAGGGAGAGAGAGAGAGAGAGAAAGAAAGAGAAAGACAAGGAGTTAGCATATTCTACTATGTCACAGCATATTCCAGCCTATTCCTGTATACTCTGGTACATTCCAGCATACTCTGATATACAGGGTGTCCCAAAAATATTGTGCTTGCATGATGCAGGCGATTCCCAAGGTCATTCGAAGTAACTTTTTCCTTGGCGAAAATGTTCTCCGAGGCTGCGTTGAAGAGTAATTCACGAAAGACCGCAGACCAATCAGAACGCGGCTACAGCGAACGGATTCCGGCTCGGCCAACGCCGACGTCGCGCTCAGCGGGACCTGTCATTTAATTGGTCCGTGTTTTTCGTTAATAACTCCTGAACGAAGCCGCGGAGGAAATTTTCGCAAAGGGAAAAGTTACTTGAAATGGCCTCAGGAATCACCCCTTTTCAAGGAGGTTCAGTTTTAGGACACGCGGTGTCGCAGCATTTCCGAGTATATTCTAATATGTTCTAGAATTTTCGAGTACATTCTGGTGTATTGTAGCATATTCTAGCGAGAGAGAGAGAGAGAGAGAGAGAGAGAGAGAGAGAGAGAGAGAGAGAGCTATGTAGATCAGAGGGGAAGAGAGTGAAAGAGAAAATGAGCTGGATGGGGGGAAGACAGAGGGTTTCCTTTTATCTTACATACCTAAGGGGTGAGAGGGTAGAGGGTGGGAAGAGGCCAGGGAGGACAGTGGGAGGGGGTATCAAGTTTTAACGAGGTCCCCAGTGTTCGGACACGCGGCCGGATGGGCACTTCGCAGACACAAAGACGCCGAAAACGGAATTTCAGACGACTCTTACCGAGGTCACCGGTCCTTCTGCCTCCGTCGACGATTTTACCCGATGGTTATGGCCTGCCCCGGATACTGCTACACGGTTCCGACCAGTCGCCGAAGACGGCGAGGGCCCCGAATGTCTTTACTTCTTGTTTTATACGGAGACCGGAAGTCTTGGAGAACATTTTTACAAGAATGGAACAAAATATGGCAAATATGGAACATTCTTAAAAGCTATTACAAGCTTCTCAAATTTCAGTTTGGCTACATTTTATGTTACTAGTAGACTGCGGATTTTTATGCAAACCAATATTATTTGGGGGTACCCATAAGTAATCAATTATTTGCTTTGCCTTTAGTTCTGTGCCGATAATTGAACAGGAAACATGTATTCTTTTACAGTTTTCGGTAAAGCAGCCTGTGCTCCAAATATTCTAAAAAGTATAATTTTCTTTTTACAACCCTGTAATAAAATGGCGGCGTTCGTACCTTCCGAGGACCATATTCGTCGTTGCATACTTTTTCATTTTCATGCGGGATTTAATGCAACGGTAACAACAACAAAAAAAAATTTCCGCTGTTTATGGAGTCGGATTGAAAATTTGCAGGAAAGATGGCAAGCTGTCCTTGACAATGATGGACATGGTTCCCCCTAATCAAAATTCTCCGTATACGTTGCAAGCTATTAGATCTTAATAATTGTGATAGGCTGGAAATGATGCAGCAATATTTTTAAATTCCTTGAATATTCTCACGCGTTTGCATTTTTATGATGAAGCAATAAAACCTAGTTGCTCGGTCTCTGTGCGAATTGTATGAATATTAATGTGGCAGTGAACCTGTTAATATAAGATTTTCCAAAGAATTGTCTAGAGAAATTTCTAAAGCTAACATGATTGTCTTCGGGAATTAGCATTTGACTCGCGTAAGAGCATCGAAGCAATTGTCGTGTAAGTGGGGCTACGGGATCGTATGGCTGTGTGGCAGTGCATTTCGATAATGCGGGCTCTCGTTTAAAGGCTATTTGCACACAATTGAAGCCGAGTATCGAACGCGCGCGGATAATTAGAGCGTAAGTTGTACGGTGCACGATTTAAAAAAAAAAAAAGAAAAAGGAAGAGAAAAAAAAATTGCGGGCAAGCTGCTGCTGCTCGTGTACACATCGTTTCCCCGGCTTCTTCCCCTCGTTCCCTTGATTCGCTAACGGACAACTACTTCAGATTTATGACCACTCGAAGATACCGTCGAGCTGTGCGCTAATAAACAGAACGCTCCTGCTGCCTCTGCAACCTGCTTCGCGTCCCGACTAATCGATTGCGAATTTTCCTGCAGAGCCAAATGGATTTGACATTAACTATACATTTGGGGAATGCATTTTAAACTCGATTTACGGTGACGCGCTGAGGTGTGGTCATACTGCTCCGAGCTGCCGACGAGAATTTATCAAATTCTTAATGCACCCCTATATGTTTCCTCCGACCGAAACGAATTTATCGTAAAATGCGTTCTTACAGCTTGAATGCAAGCTGCGAAACGTTTGAAAATTCCCGCCGGAATACATTCTGAAATTCATTATTTCAAGTAACCTCTAGAAAATTTGATGATATTGCCCTGATCTATCGATCTTTCCAAGCCGATCCAGAATTTCCCGACAAACCGAAATGATCCTATTACAAAGCGCGTTCCTCCAGCTTCAATCCGAGCCCTCGAAAGTTAAGAAATTCCCTCGTCGAGGTATTTCAAACTCGCCTCAGACAAGATCGTGTCGATGAAATTAAACAGAAAACTGTAGGATCCAAGAGTTTCTACTGAATAAACAAATACAAGACTAACAAAGCGATGACTTAAACCCTACCTATTTACGTCTATAGTATATCGCAATAGCGATTTTAAACCGTATCCCCGGTACCGATGTCGAATAATGATCGATTTCTGACAACCCTTCGGGCAAGTCTTTCGACCGGAGAACAACAAATCGATTTGACACGAACTGAAATTACAGAGAAAGGGTTAAAGGTACCGGACGGACAAACGGGTGTCAACCGGTTAGCCAACCACAGTCGACATACGTATCTGCAGAGCCAATGGAACGGGATAATCGGGACAAGGGAAGTTTATCAGCGCGGGACACGGGCGTCCGACCTAATGACCGCTTTACGAACATGTTTCTTTTTATTTCCCCCCGGGGGGGGGGGGCGGCCATTTAAATTGTAAAACAGTCCAATCTGGTATCTCGGCGAATTGATTTCGAGACAGCCGGTTTGATTTAAATGTAAAACAGCCTGCACACAGTACGAGCGACGCGCGAGTTAACCTTTCCGTCGAGCGTATAATCGCGCGCGCGTGCCGTTTCGAGCACAGTCTTCTCCAAGACGGTGTTCAAACCGCTACGGTTTATTTTCCGCTGAATTATCCGCCGAATAATATTTTTCGCTATCCTCCCTTTGTCTACCACTTCGAATATTTCACCGCTGACGCCCTCGAAATATTCTCGAATGTATTTTCTGATGGGGGCTGTTAGAGTTGGTTTATTTTTTTCTTTTTGTTTCGGGAAAAGTTAGAAAGCTCTGTAAGCAGATTTCTTAGAAGTAGACCGAGGATTTTTTAGGATTACTGGAACCATATTCTTGTTTTCCTAATGATTTCAACGGGGTGGAAAGAGTACGACAATATTTCCAAATGGCCTGAGTGTGTTCGATGTTTTGGAATCCGACGAAAAATTGGCTGCTTATAACAATGCCGCACAGTGGTCCGGATCGGAAAAATAAGCGACGTTTAGCCGAAAAACGAACTGACTCGTATCGATATCTAATCAACGGACATTATTTCTTAAATGTCCATCGACCTCGAAAATGAAAAAATTGGTACATTTTAATCAATATTACGGTTGTAATAAACATTGGAATTTGGACGTTTTAAGAACAGCATTTTTAACCAGAAAAATTGTTTCTCTTTAACGAGATATCCTGACGCTCCTATTTATCATTTTCTCTCGATTTTTCTTTAGAAAAATTAGAAATTTAGATCAAGAAGCTAAAGAATATACTGCTATAGTATATTCTGGTACATTATGGTCTATTCTGATATATTACAGTATATTATCGTATATTCTATTATATTCTGCTACATTATGGTATATTCTGATATATTATAGTATATTATCGTATGTTCTATTATATTCTGCTATATTATGGTATATTCTAGTATATTTAGGAATATTATGGTACATTTTGGTATATTATGGTATATAATACTATATTCTGGTATATTATGGTATATTATAGTATATTCTGGTATATCATGGTATATTCTGATATGTTTTGGTATATTGTATTGAATTCTAGTATATTCTGGTATATTATGGTATATTCTCGTATGTTTTGGTATATTGTATTGCATTCTAGTATATTCTAGTATATTATGGTATATTATAATATATTTTGGAATATTATGGTATATTTTGGTATATTATGTTACACTCTAGAATATTAATTACGTAACATAAAGTATGTTACAAAGTAAAAATACAAAGTAAGAGACGTTATTAACTTTCCCGGTGCGGGATCTGCATTCAAAATGAAATTTTGCAAATTCTGACTGTTACGCCGTAATTTAATGTCTGCTTAATTACGTAAGGAATTTCCGGCCGGTGTTTACGCGGTTTCCAGGAAACAATGAAATCTTTAACGTTCTGCTAATTGGACGTCTAAGTGGACAATTTCGGAACTGCGAGCTCTCGAAGATATTACGAATTGCGCTTCTATTATGTAAGAACAATTTAAGAATTACTCGCCGATGCAATTTTCACTGTACACTATTAGTGTCTGACCAATGGTCGACCTCTTCTACTTGAAGAGCACGCCGCTCCGTTGCCTTTCAACATCTAGTTCGTTTATTAATTTATATGGAATTGTACAAAATCACTGAAGCGTTAGCGGGCTTGTCATGTCCGATAAATGCAATTTTGCAGAACTATACAACAAATCCAGTTGCCTCGACAGTCTCGCACTTTCGGTGTACAAAAATAAGTTCAGACCTTTTCGAAAGAAAGTTCGGTGCTAGAACAATATCGCGTTTCCATATCGATTCAAAGTTTAAAACAATATATTTCCCGATTGGTCAGCGACGCGAGGGCCCCAAGGATGGATCCGTTGATATCGATCCCGGGCGACGCATGTCGGCGCGATTACGCGAGGGTTCGAAAGCTCGCAAGCTCGAAAGTTTCTCGCGGCCGCTGCATGCGGCGATGCCCGGATATTCTGAAATATACATTCGCTGCTCTCTACTTAGAATGTTGCCGAAAAATCGACGGGGAACACGCGACACGCCGAAAGCGAGCCGCGCCGGAAAGGAAAACCCGGTGACGGAAACTTCCGAAACTTTCCCGACCGGAATTAGCTATTTATTTACCGAACTCCGAGGCGAGCTTTCGAGGTCTCGATCCCGGCTAATATTGAAGATCGAGCGCCCGCCGGAACGGACTTGTGCACGCTACTTTTTCGCGAACATTACTTTTCAAATTTGTCCGCGGAGTTGCGAAACGCGTTTCACATTTTCCCGGAAGTTCCGGCGACGGTGGCTTCAACGGAATTTAATCTGTCGAGGTTAGAAGAAGAATCGACATTTAAACCAGCCGACTGACCATTATATAAATATCTGATCATTAATATTTAATCTATCTTGAATATATCTATCTATCTTAAATATCTAACCATCTAAAATCTATCTTATAAATATCTGACCATTGATATTTAAACTTAAATTGCGGCGAAAGCATCTCGAAGTATCTCATGAAATTTTGCACAAAGCTCGATCAATATTATAACTTGCCAAAACGATTAGTTCCAGATCGAAGCTATTCAAAGGATTTTTTGTATTCTCCCATAAATAAAAAATGAGCGTAACGCAAAGGGGCCTTCAGGTTAGTCCATATTACTTAATGTTAAACAACTTTTTTTGGGAACATTTTTTTTTTGCCAGTTAATAGTTGAAGCCATTTGCAAGAACCTATACGATTTGTAGACCCCTAAGTATCCAATTATAGACGGAGTAATTATACAATTATCGCACTGAAAACTGATGAATTCCCAGGAGCGGGGAAATGGTCGGCTGGTGACCAACCTAATGGTGACCAACTTAATTTCATTCGATTTCACAATTATCACGAAAATGATTTCGTGGAAATTCGGAAAAATAAGTCTAGTTCTGATCATAAAGAATTGAGATTCTTCCTTTGTTTAGAAACTCTGGTAAAAAGATTATCTTCCCCTTCGATGGTCAATAAAGGAAAACTTTCGCAAAGTAAGTTTAGTTTCAAAATTCGTAAAAATAAGTCTAGTTTCATCTGATCATAAAGAATTGAGTTTTTTCCTTTGTATAGAAATCCTGGTAAAAAGATTATCTTCCCCTTCGATGGTCAATAAAGGAAAACTTTCGCAAAATTTGATAGATCCCTTAGCGCACAGCAATCTAATTCGACTAGGCTCAGGTCGAAGCGCTATATCTCGAAAAAGTAGCGACTGTCCCGTTCCGAAATTTCGTAAAAATTCGTTTCCGGTGGAAATTCGTAAAAATAAGTCTAGTTCCATCTAATCATAAAGAATTGAGATTCTTCCTTTGTTTAGAAACTCTGGTAAAAAGATTATCTTCCCCTTCGATGGTCAGTAAAGGAAAACTTTCGCAAAATTTGATAGATCTCCTATCGCACCGCGATCTAATTGAACTGGGCTCGGGTCGAAGCGCTATATCTCGAAAAAGTAGCGACTGTCCGTTCCGAAATTTCGCAGACTAAGAGTCGGAGAGTTGCCGAAAGTCCCATAAAAAAATGTGTATCGATTAAAGAAAAATTCGCGAAGCTTCCCCCATAAAGCCGAATGCCGCGAGCAGCATATTTGAAGCTCGGGGGAACGGTAACAAGCGATCGCGCGGCAGACGAAATAAAAAAAGTGCCATTGGCTGCAGAAGTTTCGGCTGACGGTTCACCGCGAAGACGGGAGGGGCATAGATCAATTCCAGCGTCGGAGGATTTCGGGAATAAACGACGGCCGAAGGGGCCATCATCGTCGGGCGAATTGCCGCGCGATTTCGCCGTTTCGGGGCTAACGGGGCCATAAAACGGGAAGAGACCAGTCCCGGACGATTATCTCCGAGCTGGTCGAGCGCTACAACCGTTCGACTACACTGTGATTCGTCGATTCCGGGGCGAAACTTTCCCTCGATGATTCGCACGAAACGCCGAGTCAGAACACATTAGAACGATTTAACACGTTCACTGTCATGTCACCCGTACGTGGGTGACGGAATTACTTGTCCACGTTTTAAAATGAATTTTTACGTTAATGTTGTAGGAATATTTTATGGAACTCCTACGTACTGGGTGCGGCACAACGGGTGAAATGATTTAAGGCGTCGGTTCCAATAAAACACTTTATTTGACAACAACAACAATTCGCTCTACTAACTGACTCTCTCTCTCTCTCTCTCTCTCTCTCTCTCTCTCTCTCTCTCTCTCTCTCTCTCTCTCTCTCTCTCTCTCTCTCTCTGCCCACTATCGACTGCCAGACATTCTTTTTTTTTTTTTGGAGCAGAACTAGTTGCAAGGGTTAAGTTGAGTGTTTATTTGAAAAGATGCCTTGAGCAAATGCTCACTACTCTTTTGTCATGGAGTTTTGCTAGTATTAGTTGAGTATTTGAAGGTTAAGTAGAATAAGGTGGGTGATGGTTAATGGTACAAGAAAATTTTCAAAAAACTTGTTAAAGGTCGCCTGCAGTGCTCTACTGCGTCAATGATGGACTATCGACTGCCAGACATTCTTCGCATTCGTCCCTTTTATAATAATTCCCTCTCTCATTCTTCCTCTCTCGCGCTCTCATTCTCTCTTTATCAGTTTCTGATCCATTCGGAAAACCCAAACAGTCACACTTGACTCCTGTGATCAAGACCCAAACACTCTTCTTTCCCAAACAGACTTTCTTTCAAGCTGGACCCAAACATGTCGACGCCACAATATCGCGTCCACAGTCACTCTATACAATCACTCTAATATACTGTCTCATTCATAACCATACAATATATTCATTCTAGCAAATGTTGCGCGCGCGTTTTCTATCACGTGATATAGTTAAACTCGCACTTCGCTATGTTTAGGAGTGGACTGTACCCAATGAATGATGTGAACCGGAAGATCAATTATGAAAGAATAACGATGAAAGAATAATCCTACGGTAGATTTGTGCGTTCGTGCCGTGTACAGTTAGTTTGTCGTTTAGTCGGGAAATGTTGGAAAGTGACGGGACAGCTGACATCACGTTTCTCTGCACGGCATGTTCTCCGGCGGATGTCGAACCCGGGAACGTGATCCAGTGACCCCGAGATTAAGGACTTCAGGTAATGAGACCGGGATCGCGAGGATCCTTGTGCTTTTAGTAGCCTCGGGCCGTAAGTAGATCGCGAGTGGATCGTTCGTCATTAGTAGAGTGAGGGTTTAGTCGATGATTTCTAGGTTGCAGTGGGTCCACGTTTTGTTAACATTCAGTTTTTTACCGGACCAGATCAGATTTCCGAAGTGTAGGAGTCCTAGATTGAGCCTCCGTTCAGCCAACTTTAGGTCTAAATTGAGCCCTAACGAGGTCGTTGATTCTGTCTGGGAATCTCTGTTGAGCTCAGATTAGTATTAAGGTTGCAATAAGACTAGATTATGTTGAGATCGTTCGTCATTAGTAGAGTGAGGGTTTAGTCGATGATTTCTAGGTTGCAGTGGGTCCACGTTTTGTTAACATTCAGTTTTTTACCGGACCAGATCAGATTTCCGAAGTGTAGGAGTCCTAGATTGAGCCTCCGTTCAGCCAACTTTAGGCCTAAATTGAGCCCTAACGAGGTCGTTGATTCTGTCTGGGAACCTCTGCCGAGCCCAGATTAATATTATATTAAATTATTGTAATATTGCGGCAAAAATTGGTCTAGCTTCAGTCTAGGTTCGACGTTTGTAGAAACTGCAAACTCAAGAGTGTAGATATAAATTGTTTGGGATGCATTAATAGCATGTGTTTTCGGCGCATGTTTAATGATGCCCGAATGCATTCAATGGGGTGCAATGTAACGTAAGGGAATTGGTTCGGCGAGATTTATTATGTTTATATGGATAGGATAGGATATGGTACTTGGGAATAGCTTCGAAGGTAGAGTCGGTAGTTGGTAACAATGATCCAAGTTTCTGTAAACGTACAGTCTACTCGACCCTATTTCTGAGACGTATATCTGCGAGGTAGCTGTTGACCCAGGCTGGGTTTGACTAGGTTTCGATTAAGTAGAATTCCAGAGAAGGTATAGACACGCGGCTGGGATTACCGCTGAGGAAGATCTGTGTTAGATCTTGATAACGGTCCAGCCTCGTTTAAGTGGAATTTGTTGGGTCCAGTGGGATCTAGATTCACTCCAAAATAAGTCCAGCTTAATCCCAGATAATATATGAATAAGGGTCTGATTTAGCGCTAGGACTGTCAGCCAAATTCTCGCAGAGCCATATTAATTAAGGAATGGATTTTCCAAAATCAGCCTTGATTCAGCTTAAATCGAGCATAGATTGGGCCTAGATTGTCAGCTTAAATTCGACCTTCATTGTGAACTTAAATTGAGCCTAGAATGTGAGCTAAAATTCAGACTAGATCGGGCTAATATTGAGCCTGGAATGTAACCTAAAATTGAGCCCAGAATGTGAGCTAAAATTGAGTCTAGATCGGGCTAATATTAAGCCTGGAATGTAACCTCAAATTGTGCCTAGATTAGTCTTAAATTGCGCCTAGGTTGAGCTTAAGTTGAGTCCAGAATTTGAGCTAAAATTGAGCCTAGAAATGTGAGCTAAAATTGAGCTTAGGTTAAGCTTAAATTGAGCCTAGGTTGCGCTTAAGTTGAGTCCAGAATTTGAGCTAAAATTGATCCTAGAATGTGAGCTAAAATTGAGTCTAGATCGGGCTAATATCGAGCCTGGAATGTAACCTAAAATTCATCCTAAATTAAGCTTAAATTGAGTCTAGAATTTGAGCTAAAATTGAGCCTAGAATGTGAGCTAAAATTGAGTCTAGATCGGGCTAATATTGAGCCTGGAATGTAACCTAAAATGTGAGCAAAAATTGAGTCTAGATACGTGTTAAATTGAGCCTAAAATGTGAGCTAAAATTGAGCCTAGATCGAGCTTCGATTAACCCTAGAATGTGAGCTTAAATTGAACCTAGAATGCGAGGCAAAATTAAGTCTGGTTTGATCCTAGATTGGACTTAATTCTAGTTAGCCGGAAATTTAAATTATAGCGAATAAAATACAAATATGCGAATCTACTCTAGCTTAAGCCGGAAAGCCTGGCTCCGACTGATAATTTCTCCATTAAAACCAGCTAATTACCCCGCATTGCAGGCTCCGGGAAAGCAGATCATCGAAACAGTACGGAATCACTTATCAACCTAATTTCCTCTAAAATTAACTTACCGAAGGAGCAATATTCCGAGGAGTATCCGAGCAAAACTTGCACTGGATTGTATCGTCCTCGACGTTTCACTGTTCGGGCATGGAGGATTCCGATATCGCATAATTGATCAAGTCGAATTGTTCGATATCCCGGGCATTGTTCGGGAAGAATTTTAATGAGAACAGGAGGGTTAGAGCGGGAGAAGGAGAGAGAGAGAGAGAGATAGATAGTCGATGGTGGAGTTTGAATAGATTCATCATGATCGAGCGCGAATAATTATCCCCGTCGGCTAAACCGGACGTCTGGTTAACTGGCTGCTCGTTTACTTCGATGTTTCGTTTCGGAATCCCGTTACAAACTCAATTAACTCAGCCCCGATCTTCTGAACTCATTTTCCGACAATTTCCCCACTTTTCCGAGCGGCGGCCCGCCAACACGATCCGCGACGGACGTGTCCTCTTAACATTTCTCGTTTTGTCCTCGAGCGGCGAACAGGTGGCCACCCTTTGTACGACTTTGTTGTTCCTCTCTTGTTGCAATTATATTCGACTAATGCATGGCCGGGCAGCTTTGCACTGCGCCGACTGCAATTGAAAAAAATTTCGTAACGATTATTTTCATCGTTTCATCTCAGCCTCAAACTGACCAGCGGAACGAAATGTAATTGTCAGCACATTAATTTATACTGCCTATTTCTCGACCGAAAAAGTAGTATGGATTCCTTGAAATACGAGATAAATCGTACAGAAAATTGCAAAATGAACCGTCGCATAGTCTTCCTAAAATAAAAATGCACACGTATCCCTCGAGTATCAGGCAAATCATCCTGAAAGTTTGAAAACGAAGCGCCACATAGTTTCTCGGATAAAAAATCGCAAAGACCACCTTAGTTCAGCGTTTTAAGCCTCGCCCCTCTTAACACTTGGTTTACGGGACCCGTCGAGATGACGGGTATTTAATATTTTTAATCTGAAAATATTAAGATCGTAAGGATGCATAGATGAGAAATTATTTAGCACATTTATTTCTTCGGGTATATATTACTTTAAAAATATTGCTAAAATTTTCGGTAGCACGTTCTTGTTATTTTTATGAAGCGATGCAAAACATTCACTTTTAGTGCTCCGTAAACCTAGTGTTAATTAGTATCTTCGTAACGTCTTTCTTACTAAAATGGCTGGTTCTCTCAGCCAGTGATGAAATGACGTGTTTTAATATTTTTAATCTAAAAATATTAAGATTCTAAGGATGCATAGATGAGAAATTATTCAGCACAATTTATTTCTTTGGGTATATATTACTGTGAGATGGATGGATGGATGTGTGTGTGTGGATGGATGAAGGATGAGCGGCGGGGACGCGAGTACCGCCGAATGTTTAAAAGAAACAGACGTTGCCCCGCAACTTTCGCGACTTCGCGTTTTGCTCGAAAAGCGTTATGACAAGCGGCCGTTGCCCGGGCAAATAAACAAATAAAATAAACAAGACGAATGTTATATATAAAGGTGCAGACGGGCAACGGAGTCAGTTGTCGATTAAAAGCAGTTGTCGATTAAAATCAGTTGTCGATTAAAATCAGTTGTCGATTAAAAGCAGTTGTCGATTAAAAGCAGTTGTCGATTAAAGTCAGTTGTCGAAAGTCGTATAGTCGGGTTCATTTTTGTCGCGTCGGTAAAGTTTATATAATTAAAGTCGTGATTGTGAAATTATAATTGCCTATAAATATCTGTGTAATCAGTCAGCCGGCTTTATTCCTACATTACTTTAAAAATTTTGGGTAGCACGTTCTTGTTATTTTTATGAAGCGTTGCAAAACATTCACTTTTAGTGGTCCGTAAACCTAGTGTTGAAAACGACACCGAGATTAAAACGTGAATCTTCGGGTGGTGTCGCGATCGCGTAAAATTCATCGGTGCAAAAAAAAAGAACAGATTGTTGCAGAGCCTTTCCCGAATAATTCGCGACTTTATTTATCGAACGAGCGTGTCTCGATTGCGCGCGTAATCGCGGCTCTCATCAACAATTTCGCGCTCGAGCACCGAGGCGGGCACGGGCGGACTGGAGCGGTTCATTTCCGTAATTGATGTTGCACAAAGTCGAGACGCCGAAATGTTACGTAACTTTCGAGAGGCCTCTCTTCTCTCTCTCTCTCTCTCTCTTTCCCTCTCTTCCTCTCTTCCTCTCTCACTCTCCCTTAGTCGCGCTAACGAGCCCGTAATCGGGAATGAGACCGGCCGGCGAGTATTTCTTGTTTCCATTAAGAATCCCGGTACTTCCGGTTGCGTCTGCGCGTTCGCGACGTTCTCTGGGCGTACACTCCGGGACAAAAAGATAGCACACCTTATACTCTCCCATATTTTGTGTTAAAAGCTGATTAAGATGCATATTTTCTTTTGCTGATAACTCTCAGAGCATGTCTGTGTATACAATTCACGAAATATAAAAATGTAAATATTATTGTTCGCAAATTGCGAACATCAACCCCGGAACATAGTTAATGAAGTCCGTGATATTATTTCGTGTTGTGTATTTGTTGAAAAAAGGCGAAATATTATGGAAAAATGGGTCGCGGAAAGAGATTGAACGCGTGCGAAATTGACACTATAATAAAATTGAAAGAAGAACAATATTCAGTGAGAAAAATAGAAAAAATTATGAATAGAAGTGGAAAAGTAATAATCAACTTCTTGAAAAATCTGGAAAATTATGGTAAAAAGAAGGGTTCTGGAGGTCCGCGAAGTCTAACTTCCGAAAATGTGAACGACGTGCAATACTAAGAGCAGCATCAAATTCTAAGATGACTGCAAGGCAAATAGCTCGAAGTTTTGGTGTGGACACTAATACAAAGAATGTGAGACGTGTTTTACAAAACTGCAAATACATAACACGAAGAAAACTGAAGAAAACGCCTTGGTTCACTGTGCAACATAAGATGAAAATTGTATGTATATGGAAATGGCATACAATTTGGTAATATTGCCGAATTAAAAAAGTGTATTCGAGATGAGTGGGAGCAATTAAAGCAAAAAACTATTTTAAAAAACTCTATAAATCTTTGCCAAAGAGAATGATGGCTGTTATTAAATGTAAAGGAGGAGCCATAAGATATTAAGCATTAAATACCATTCCTTGATTTATTGTTGTAAACAATTTTAAGTTAAATGTGATATCATTCTGTCCTACTATATTTCCTTAAAAGTACTTTTTCTATTTTAATAGAATTGTATAGACTGACGAAATTCAATTCAATTTTATTCGTGTATGTATATAGAAGTATTTTGCAAGAATGTATATAAACAAAACCTTGGTTGTAATGTCAAGTAAATAAAAATCACGATAGCTTTAAAGTGTGCTATCTATTTGTCCCGGAGTGTAACCGGGAAAGGGACAGGGAGAAAAAATTTTCGAATGAAAGAAAATGAGGGGCTGGAAATATGGGGCGAGGTATCGCGAAAAGATATGTTGTTCCGGGTTTTATTCTCGTTTCTCTTTTCCTTTTCTCTTCTTTTTTTCTTCTCTTTTGGTTTTATTATCCGGCGACTTCGGGACACGGCGAGAAAGTATAGCGAAAGAGGGGCGGGGAGGGACGAAGAGGCGGAATGAAAATCGGCAACAATAAGCCGGCCAATTGAAAGCCATCCAATATGAAACGGCCGCCGAAAACGACTATTGGACTCGTCACGGGCCGAGCCTTTCGCTCTTCCGTTCTTCGTTTCCGCGCGGAATCGCCCCGGGCGACACGCTGATTCCGCGACGGCCCTGCTTCCGCCGGTTTTTTTTTTTTTCGCCAAGACGACACCTACATCGGCCTGCAACGGTTCAACGGCGATTCTTTTTGTTTACTTTTCTGGTTTTTGTTGTCGTTTGATCGCAACGAGGACTTTTGTCGCACTTGGTTTGGCTGATAGAGTAAAGGTTCGTGTATACGAAGACAGTAAAGTGTTAGTGACGTTGAATGGTGCTAGTGGTACGAGCGAAATTTGTCGAACAACACGTTTGGAGTTAGTGACGTTTAATGGTGCTAGTGGTACGAGTGAAAATTAGTCGGACAACACGTTTGGGATTGCTGAAACAATTCTATAGTCTTTTTTCCTCGCTTTCGAGTTCAGTCGACGATCGCGATAATAGAGCTGCGCGTTCGATGAATTTGTGACGGGGTGGGTGGAACTGCGAAACAGAAAAAAAAATCATATGAATTTTAAAACACCGCTCCACTACTTTTCAAGCTGTTCGACCTATTAAGGAAGGAAATACGTTTCTAGTTCATTCCTGTACACGAAGGCCGCGTTGAATGATCCCGTTGCCTTCTCCCAATGTGTACTATGCAACATTGAGTGCCTTGGATAGGGCATAGGGTGCTACACTGTTGGCTGCGTACACTTTATTCCCTTACGTTACACTATAGTTCGCGATATAGATATCATCGGATCATAATATAATTTTGCATCTGGCTATTCGTTCAAGGATTGACTTTTGTCGCTTTCCACGTAAAGAGTTAGTGACGTTTAATGGTGCTAGGGGTACGAGTGAAATTAGTCGGACAACACGTTTGGGATTGCTGAAACAATTCTATAGTCTTTTTTCCTCGCTTTCGAGTTCAGTCCACGAACGCGATAATAGAGCTGCGCGTTCGATGAATTTGTGACGGGGTGGGTGGAACTGCGAAACAGAAAAAAAAATCATATGAATTTTAAAACACCGCTCCACTACTTTTCAAGCTGTTCGACCTATTAAGGAAGGAAATACGTTTCTAGTTCATTCCTGTACACGAAGGCAGCGTCGAACAATGCCGTTTCCACTTTATTTCTTTATGTTACAGTATAGTTCGCGATATAGACATTCGTTTTGGAGGGTTGTGCGGTGCAACAAAAAATGCTCGCTAGGATCTACGGTGTTCGATCCGAAATCTCTCTGGCAGCGGGAAGGGGAAAACGGAAAAACCTGGCCGGCTTTGTGAGAGCCGGCTTGTTTGCTAGAGCCTTAGCCGCTTTAGAGCGTTGCTCTGTCGGATGTTGTTGCTCGCTCGGCGGAAAAATCATTTGGTCTCGGGCCGGTGGATGCAATAACGCAAGATTGATACTGGAGTTTCCACGAGGGGGAAAACTCGGGGGCCGGCATGATGCTCTCGGCTCTCTCTCTCTCTCTCTCTCTCTCTCTCTCTCTCTCTCGTCGTTGAATCGCGGAACACGATGTAACCCGGTGGACCGTGCATAATTTCTCTTGTAATTTAATATTAGTGGTGGCGTCGCGCGCGCCCCCACGCAGATGAACTTTGGGGGCACAGAGAGAGAGAGAGAGAGAGAGAGAGAGACCGGGCGAACACGATAAACGCCGAACCTTGGAGTAATTGTACGCGTGTTATGGTTACGATAGCAATTTATGAGGAATCTGCGACGTGGTTTAGTTTATTGTATCTGGCCTGGTGCGCGAGCGTTGCCGAGCGATCATTCACGAGAAACTTCCACCGTGTCATCGTTGTTGAGATAGAGCTCTCGAGTGTAGATATGCACCGTTACACTGTCGATCTTTGTGGACTTATGGCGGTCGTGCAATCGTAAAACGCGAGAAAACGTTTACGTTCGGGAATATTCGGGACGCCTCTACTCTGCTTTCATTGTAAAATATATAGAGTTGATTATTTGTGGAGGGAGAAGTTGTAGGTACGGCTTAGGTTCGGGAGAGTCGATGAAATTTTATGGGAAGGTTAACAAACATTTGTGGGTGGAGCCAGTGTTCAAGGGGCCAATAAAATTTTATGGAAGGCAAACAATGACTCTGAAGAACCGATGAGATTTAAGGTGGAGGATTATAGAATATTTTGTGGGTGGAGCCAGTGTTCAAGGGGCAAATAAAATTTTATGGAAGGCAAACAATGACTCTGAAGAACCGATGAGATTTAAGGTGGAGGATTATAGAATATTTTGTGGGTGGAGCTACAGGGATATACTATTCTGGAGAACCGATGAGATTTGATGGGAGGAGCGAAGAAAACTTGTGGGAGGGGCTGTAGTGATCAAATGTTTAGGAGAATCGAGGATTGACGGACAGTCTAAGGTAAAGAACTAGCAGAAACAGCAAATGAAATTCGATTGACTGTATATTTAATTTTGGATCAGCTTCCACTAGAGATTTTAGGGTGTCATTATCAAATTCAACTGGTCGTCCACTTCGAGGCCTGTCAGAGAGATCATAATCACCGGCAGCAAGTCTACTCTATTTTCTTTGTTTAAAAATGAAGGGGTGGAATATGTTACATACATAACTGTATATGACTACAGATTTTGATATATATATATTTATGTTATTTTTATAAGGAAATGTAAAATAGTCATTTTTAGTGCTCCGTAAACCTAGTGTTAAGAAGCATAATGCGTCTAATGTACAATCAGATAATCTACTTCTTTTTTTTTTGTAACAAAATCTGTAGCCGTAGAAAAATTTCTTTCATTTTGTGTGGATGTTGGCTTTATCGTATACAGAACATCCAAAAGTTGCTGAAGATTGGGTGTCCTATTTCCAGTCGACTCAAAAATTTGGAATTCCTTTGTCACAGTGCAATTTCTAATTCTAACTGTTTTTCCAGTGATAGTTCCGCATTCTGAGAATCTGAAAGTTTTTCACTATTTTCATAAGAATCGTTGTTATATTTTCCAAAAAGTCTGCTTAGAATTTGTTTCGCCATTTTATACGTATCTGCTTTGGATGTTAAATAAAGAAATGTATCTTCTGAATCTTTTCGCAGAGATTCTGGATTGTGCAGATATTTCATAAGGGATACAACAATCTTGTCTCTTCTGTTGGATATTTCTTCTGTAATAACAACAAGAAACTCGTTACTCAATTCAGTGTTCAGTTTTTCTAAAGTTTTAAATAAGAATTTACATGTTATACAAAAAATGAGATCCATAAGCGTTTTACTAGATTTAATTTTTTAAATCATCAATAATAAATTTAGATTAAATTTCTCGAGAAGGAATACTACTTATGGGTACCCCTAATAAGGGGTCCTACCTCAAACCTCAAAAATTCCGTAAAATCAAAGTAAGTTATTTGATGAAATCAAAATTGCAAAAAATGAAATATTTGATATCGAGTAGTCCTCCAACTTTCTTGCATTTCACAAATCCCAATCGAGTGTTCAGTTTTTTCTAAAGTTTCAAATAAGAATTTAAGAGAATTTACGAATTTACATGTTATAAAATAAATGAGATTCATAAGGATTTTCCTGGATTTAAATTTCTCGAGAAATATTGCAATTTTTCTCAAGAAATGAGAAATAACCAATTATAAAATTTCTCGAGAAATTCTCAAGAAGGAACACCAGACGCACGCCGGAACGAATTTGGGGTAAATAATTCGCGAAAGAATCCGGCGCCTGGACAGGTTGAAAGGCGAGGGCCGAGCAATTACGGGGCGTACACCCCCGCCCAAAAGTATGTGGACACTAACCATCTTTATGAAATTTGTGATATATTATGTATACTGTTATTGTTAGACGGTATTTATTGTTTAATTCTGTTACGTACATGTATCTAATGTATTTTAATAGCATAAAATTAAACAATTTACTTATTTAATTTTCTTAAATAAAAAAAATT
>CM052132.1:16821942-16836067 GCA_028454255.1 Halictus ligatus | reverse complement strand
GTGGTGATGCTCGCGTAAGTACAATTTTCAACTTTATTGTACGTTAATCGTTCAGGAAAATAATGTAGGACGAATCAGCTAGCTGTCGATGGGATATTGTTTGGCTCTGAACTATTCTTCCTCTGTAACGTCGCGTCTTGGCCACGCCCTCGAGGCGTGTCTATCCCCTCCACCTCGCGCCCTGACGAATATCAATCGGAGCAACGACGAAATAATTTCTCGGATGAGAAATCGAAGACGTTTGACCTACTGTAAATTGGTGGAAAGAAAACATCGGATGACAAGGTGCATGGGCTCGTTTTAAAGGGTAAATCCTCTATTTTCAATTCACCAACTTCTTTTCTGTTTCAGAATGATCTTGCACTTGACAATGATCGAGGAAGACGAACACGGTCCTCTTCCACTAATTTTCTAACGACGAAGAACAGACTTTCGAAGTGCAATGGACCGGCACAAAAAAAATCGTACACCAAAGTGTAAAACATCGTTGCATAGAGGAGAGTTCTAGAGGAGAGAGGAGATAATATTTTAACCGTTAAAACTCTAATATTTTAACCGTTTGCACTCGAGTGGCGACTCTGAAGCACCACTAGAAATTATTCGGCATTATTTCAAAGAAATTACGAGAAATATTACAAAATATTTGTTACATTACAAAATTTGTATTTAACCAGTTAACTGTGATTGACGAGTATACTCGTCAATCCGAAACTCTATTGCGGTGCGGTTAACGTTAATGAATTGTTAAATTCTTATCGAATGAAAAAGTAATTCTTTCTGGTTTAGCTTTACAAGGGCTTTGGCTTTTGTAATAGCCGCGTTTGGCCTGCGTTCGACGTGTATATTCGTCATTGCTTGATCCCACCCGGTGAGGGATTTTTCAAATTAAACTCCACGTTCGTCATTTGTTTCATTGTTAATGAGACTAATGCCGGAGGTCAGTTTGCGTCTCTGTGGGATGTATAGTACATCAAAAATTCACTGATACCCGTTTTGCTTTACCTTTAATTTTAAGCTATTTTCCTCCTAATTCGTCGATTAGGACCACTGTGCGCTGTCGATACAGAAAAAAGCTCTTCAGGGTCCGAGTCGTCTGACAGCGGACAAGAGGTTCAGCGTGTAGCAAGGGCGGACTGGAACTAGTCTGTTTGACCAGATGTCCCCGAAGAAACGAGGGACGAATTAAAGGAGAAAAAGGACACCGAGGGCAAGAGTAATGGCGGCCGAATGGGTTGGGGTGTTTCCCTCGGCGGGAAACCGAGACACCGGAGTGTCCTCTTAGCCGCGATTCAGCGTCCCAGGAACGTGAAACAAAGGGGGCGCGGGCCCCGATGAAACATCCGCATCGATTCGACGGTTGTTCTACATTATTTCGTCGAGGGGTGGTTTCGCTCGTTCCGAGAAAAACGCGTTATTGCCTCGCGGAAAGGGACGACCCGACGGTTTTTCCGAACCTCGCCGACGGTGATTTACGACCCGGCCTCGAGGACTCGCCGACCCGGCGCGGGACAGTGACGGGTCGCAGTTAAAGTGATATAATATCGCTGCAATTTGTAATTTTTTTTTGCGCGCTCTTTCCGCGGACGCGAACACGCTCCGACGATTTTCGCAGGCACTCCGGAGCACCTCTTCGGGGATGAATCGCCCGATTATTGCAGCTGGAAATGATTTTTTTCTGGGCGGATTACCGGGCAATTCGGAATTCTCGAAATTGCTGTTCTAATGGATTCTTCAAGGGTGAGTTTCAATCTTGCACGAACCACGCTCGGTAACGTAAACTTACAACGCGAATTTAAAAACGACTGGTTTGAAACGGTAAAATGTTAGAAAAATTGCAAAGTGTTGTCGTATTATCCGAAACCGATTAACACTAGAACTACCGAATAATAATCCCAGTAATAAGCAACTGATGAACATTGCGTTGTAATAATGACAAGACTGCATCTATTCAAACCTATTTTTATTTTAACGTGTGCTTCAATGGAAAAGGTCGTTCAAAAAATTCTGATGAAAACATTTTTATCGTTTCAGTCATTTTGACTGGTTCGGTAGTTCTGGTGTTCACGTATTAACACTTTGACTGCCATACTAGAAACCTCGACAAGCCATAAAATCAAAGTTATTTAATCAGATAAAAATTGGAAAAAATTAAATGTGTGACATTGAGTAGTCCCCCAAATTTGGTACGATGAATACATCAACGTAAAAATTCGTTTAAAAACCTGTAGGAATAATTCCGTCACCCACATGTCACATGGGTGACATACATGGCACATGACATACGTAGCACTAAAGATGACTTTTTTAAATTTCTTTATAAAAATAACATGGACATATCTATCAAAATCTGTAGCCATTTTTTTAAATAATATATACCTAGAGAAATCCATTTGTTAAATAACTCCTCGTGGGTCCATGTTTGCAATTTAAATATTCGTGGATGAAAAATATTAGAATCCGTCATTTTGACGGGTCCCGTAAATCTAGCGTTAAGAAAGAAAATAAATTTCTACCTCGTCCCAGCAGAAAACTTGAATTTTACGCAAAAATCCGCTGTCTAATTACATTTGCCACGCGGATTTTCGACTTCGATCGAACAAACTTTCTGCGCGGATGCCACGTATCGAAGGGAAGCGGGAACAAGAAGAACAGTACGGATAGAGTGCTAATTAACCGGTGAAGACGTAGAATCCGTACAAACAGCGCCGGACGTCCGTCTCTCTGTTTCTTCATCAACATTTTTCACCGTTTTCACGGTCCGTTCCCGTTCGTGGCGCGAATCACACGGCGGAGTTAATTTCGCCTTATTTCAAGCTATCAGTCGGGGACGAAATTGGAAAATCCCGGGGCCGGGATACGTGTGTACTGTGTGCTCAGACCCACGAAGACGTAACGAGGTCAAAGGATTCAAATCCTCTTTCTCTTCGGCTCTTGTCATCGATGGAAACGGAAGCGGGAAGCAGAGACGGGAGAATGAGAGACAGCGAACCAAGAAAAGCACTTAGGCAAGACGAGGGGAATTAATAGAGAGAGAGAGAGAGAGAGAGAGAGAGAGAGAGAGAGAGAGATATATATATAAAGCGTGAAACGAAAGATCGAACGAGATTTTATCGCCGAAGATGAAGAAAACTCGAATTCGGGATGGAATTCCCAAATGAACGAAGAATGAAACACGGCTGCGAAACAGCTACCGGATCGTAACCGAGGATTAACACTAGATTAACACTAGATTAACACGTCCCCCCAACCCCCGGAGTTTTTGAGGTTTCTAGTTTGGCGGTCAAAGCGTCAAGTGCTCGTTTATCAAAATATTTAAGGGTTAAAATCGAGAGCGGAATAAATCGAATGGAGCAGAGAACGGCTTCGCAACCCAGAAACAGCGATGTATAAATTGTGGGGTGGTGCGAGGGGTTGGGGGGACGACGTTAGGGGTTAGTTGACCACCGCTGGCATAAAACAACGGCAGGCCGTGTACACCGATATCCTTCCGATAGTCGGTGGAAACTCGATTCGTCTCGTCGGATTTCCGCCATTCGAAAAGAGCCACGCGCGTATTACCGGTTATGCACCCTCTTTCTCTCTCTCTCTCTCTCTCTCTCTCTCTCTCTCTCTCCTTTCTGTTCCCCTACCCTTTTCCAATAACAGGGACTAAAAATTGTTCAATTTGTCGCGCGTGTGCGGGAAGAGCCGTGTGTGTCGACGTGCAGTAATTTGTCTAGGGGTGTATTAGTTCAGTCGATGAAAGAATTGGCTCGTAAAACGGAGTCCTCGATTCTAGACACCCCTTCATTTTTCACGGACAACCCCCACCCCATTGTCACGAACGCTCGTGCACTTTCCGCGGAGCCGTTCCAAGATGCCACAAAATGAAGAGTCCGCAGCAGGAAGAAGCAGTATCCATCTTGAAAAATTTTTGGAGCAACAGAAACACATTTGCGTCTTCTGACGAATGCAGCATTCTTACCCCCCCCCCCCTCCCCGTAGACTCTTTGAAGAAAGAAATCGCTTGAAACAATAAATACTCAGAAACTTTATAAATAGCTGTAAGAAATTATTTTTCGCCGTTGGCATTCGTATACCGCACAAAAGAAAATCGTACAAAAAAAAAATCGTGCAAAATAAAATTCGCATAGAGCAGGTCCGCACAAAAACAGGTGTTCGACTGTATTTTCTCTGCATGGTAAATATACTCATACATCCGTCAAAAATCCAACCTCCGGGCTGGGTCGGAACAGACCCAGCCGCCGCCATGCAAGAGTAAATACGGTCAAACCTGTTTTCGCGTGCGCACATACCGCATAAAAAAAATCGCATGCAACTAAAAATATTCAGAAACTTCGTATGCAGCTATAACAAATAATTTTTCACCGTTGGCATTCGTATACCGCACAAAAGAAAATCGTACAAAAAAAAAATCGTGCAAAATAAAATTCGCACAGAGCAGGTCCGCACAAAAACAGGCGTTCGACTGTGTTTTATCAGCATGGTGAATATCGTGAACGGTATATCTGGGAATAGTTTACCCCGGCTATCGGCGCCGTGTATTCTCGAATTTTCAGTGGTTCGAGGAAGATGGTTGAAGAAAATGATATCGGGACGTCGAATATCGATCGATATCGGAAGACAGACAGCAGCGGCAGCAGCAGCCCGGGCTCCGATTCTTTCGAGCGCGGAACAAGCTCGAGGAAAAAAAGGGCCGGTGGCATTCGTTATTTGCCCGGAACCGGAACCGGAACCGGAACAGCGGCCGTTGCGGAAAGAACGTCGCCGGAGAAAATTTCATTTAGGCTTTTGGGACCGGTCCTGTGCGACGACGTCTTTATTAGATTCGCCCGACTACCGGCGCCCTTCATTACAGTCGTCATTCTTCCCGGCAGTCCGAGCATGGCCGTCCCGTTTTCAGACAGAGGTCTGAAAAAGACCTCCGTGACCCTTTCTATCCGAGCCACGAGCTCGATAAATAACGGTGTCCCACGAATTTCAACGGTTTTTCACGAATTCACGCAGACGCGTCTTGGGTTAGGTCCACACAAATTAGTAATTAATCAGTTGCAACTTCGAATCGTTCAATGATCGTATTAGAAGACCCACTAGTGGACTTGGGGGAGCTTTGTGCAAAATAGAAATTGTCTATATCAATGACAAGCTACTGGAACCAAATAAAAATGTACTATTAATCATTTTAATAAGTAGATAATATATATATTGATATCTTCAAAACGCCACTTATGTTTCACTTGCAAGACGGACTAGATTCCCGCGAATTCGCGAAGAGAAAGAATTAATTTGCACACCCAGTAGATTCTGATTACGACCTTCGAAAATCGTCTTTCCTATAGAAATTAACCATTAGCACTCGAATGGTGACTGTAAGGCACCAATAAATGTTATATCTAATCTAATAAATCTATTATCTAATAAATTACTAAACACTTCGGTATTGTACGAGGAAAATTGCACCGTTTTCGATATGTATAACATGAAAAATGTATATAGAAAGGAAATATTCAAGGTCGGAAGAAATGTCTCGTTTTTCTGAGTTGAAATAGCTTCGAGTGCAAAGGGTTAAAAATCGCACACAATCTAATTAAATTCCATCGACTCGTCGACTTCGTGAGAGGAGCCGCATTGTCATCTTTAACAAATGTTCCTGCTCGAACCGCAGAAGGTAGACGCATGATTCTTCGATAGAACGATTCTATACACTCTCCCGAGTCTAACGATGTATACTTTTTCTTTTTTACAGTTTTGCGAATATCTAAACATGTTTGAACAATGTTCGTAGACGCCACTTTTCACGAACATCGCCGAAGGATGCAAATAATAATCAGTGACGGGGAAACATGAAAGAAAGAGTGAGGGGTTGGGGGTGGGAGAACAGAAACGAGGAGAAATATCCGTCGGAGCGACTTAACGACCCCGAGGGCGCCGGAAAAAATCCAGAAAAAGAAAAACTGTTCTTTTGCCTCGGTTTCTCCACGGGATGCCACTTGAATTCGCGTTGAATCGGCCGGTCCGTTCGCGTCTAAGGGGGTGGTAACAACGAATAATGAGGCTGGCTTTAATTAACGGGGGGGGGGGGGCCCTGACGCAAACTGCTAAAAATTAACGGATTTTCCTGCATTTGTTTCAGACAACCCGGTCAACGAAACCCTTTCGAAATTGTCGGAACATCTAGCTGACAACCTCGAACATTCCATAAAATTAACACCGGAACCATCGGACCAGTCAAAATGACTGGTTCCTAATTCTTTCTTTCACAATTACCGAAATTGTAAAAATGTTTTCATTGGAAATTTTTCAACGAACCTCTTCGTTGAAGCACGTATTACAATAAAAGTTGTATGAAGTCTGAATGGGCACAGTCTTGTCACTGTTATATATAATAATTCTAGTTCCAGTGTTGAGGTAATATATTTAACACAGACAAGTCTCGCGTGTTTCATTTTCTAGAAGCGCTCAGCGTTGTTAATAACAATTGTTTGTGACGTGATAATAAATTTTACACCTTACCCTGTAATCTAGTTAATTCCGGTATTGGCAAATTGATCGCCGATTCGGTAGCATTCATTTTGTGACAGTCGTTCGATGGCCGCGGCATTCAACGCGTTAAATAGCTGTGACTTTTTTTAAAAATTGTGTTTCTCAAGTTCGACTTCGAGAATGGCTAGCCCTTTTGGTCTAATTTAATGTAAAATTACAACAATTTGCGTCAGACAACGCCTTGCGGAGGTACATCTAGTACCACAAGCAGGAGTTGTGTAAGAAATCACTTTGGGGAGATGGCATTGGGAAAATGGCTGCCACGGTCTTCCAGTTTAAATAACCGAGCTCAAATTTTCAGGGCGCGCTACTGTAATATCGTACAACAAGATGTATATATTGATTTCCCAAAAAAAATGATTTTACATATTTAAAAAAATGTTGAGGTTGTCTTATGCTACATCCTTCGTGCAGAAATCACTTTCGGGAGATGGCATTGGGAAAATGGCTGCCACAGTCTTCCAGTTTAAGTAATCGAGCTCAAACTTTCAGGACATGCTACTTAAATATCGTACAACAAGATGTATATATCGATTTCCCCAAAAAAATTATTTTACGTATTTAAAAAATTGTTGAGGTTATCTTATACTACATCCCTCGTGCAGAAATCACTTTGGGGAGATGGCATTGGGAAAATGGCTGCCACGGTCTTCCACTTTAAGTAATCGAGCTCAAATTTTCAGGGCGCGCTACTTAAATATCGTACAACAAGATGTATATATCGATTTCCCCAAAAAAATTATTCTACATATTAAAAAAATTGTTTACTTTTCTTAGCTCTGAACCGTTCGAAAGTGTGTAACCTTGTCATAATTAACTGTTGCGACTCTCCGAAACGCTCTTTTTCAAGGTTGGCGTCGACGTCGACGTCCACCGTCGGACGAGCCAATCGGACAGTGATTTTCGGAGCGGAAATATGATCGAGAGGATGGGGATCGACCCGGTTCGTTGTTCCCCTTCCGATCGGAGGGATACGATAACGGCCACTGCGCCCGGGAAAAGGCCACTCGGATATTCGCGAGAAACAGAATGCTTCGATCCCGCTCGAGCGTGTTCCGTTATACTCCTAGAAAGCTCGTAGTCCGACTCTTTGAGACCGTTGTACGCGTGAAATTGATTGTAGACGGGAATGTACAGGGTGGACGCTTTGAACGGGAACGCCCGAGGCTGTCCATTCTTTATGAAAATGGAATTGAAAGTGGTGAATTGAATTGAAACTGGCCCGGGAGCGAGAAAACCACGCCTACTTAGTGCAATCTGCATGGAGAAAGGACAAAACAGATAGTTCTCTACTTTGACTAGTGTCGTTTGCCCTGAAACATAATTCTTGGAGAAATCTGGAATATTACTAGGGTAAACAGTTCCCTGGATTACTCTCTGGGGCACTGTTCTGACTCGAGAGCGAAAAGGCCACGCCTACTTAGAGCAATCTGCGTGTGGAAAGGACAAACCCGATAGTTCTCTAGTTTGACTAATGCCGTTTGCTCTGAAACATAGTAGTTGGAGAAATCTACAGTATTACTAGGGTAAAGAGAGCACTGAACTATTCTCTAGGGCACTGTTCTGACTCGAGAGCGAAAAGGCCACGCCTACTTAGAGCAATCTGCATGTGGAAAGGACAAAACCGATAGTACTCTATATTAACTAATACCATTTACATCAAAACATAGATCCTGAAGAAATTTAGAACACTCCTCGTGCAAAGGGCATCCTGGATTGCCCCCTGGTGCACTGGAGCTCCAGAGCAAAAAGACCACGCCTACCCTAGACGCTCTGCATTCCAGCCTAACAATATCAAACATCTTGTCAATCTCTATCATAACATTTGCTCGAGTACAATGCTTCTAATGGACAATCAGAACGTTTTTTGCTTCGGACCTTCTCCATTCACGGAGCTATCAATGCCCCATAGGGCCACTTTTGCCCATTTCTCGTTTAGAAACTCGTGGTAAGGGAATTCACGGTACTAAACCACTGTCATAATCCTAGCAGAGATACATTTATCGATTTTTATCTGTACAAGACAGAGAATATAAAAATTCTAACGCCGACACATATGGCGAATGTCAACGAGGACGCAGCTTTAGGTTCTACCGGTCGATAAACGTTGGCAACAAAAAGCCGGTTAATGGGCTTCCGGTCAATAGTGTTAAGAAGCATTAGGGGTCTTGGAGAAGTGGAAATGGCACCGGCATAGTGGTGATCAACCTTGAAAAGACTAAGAATGACTAACAATAAAAATTACTCTGTTGGCAACGTGCAGGTCCAAGTTAATTTTAAGCCTAACTCGGTTCTCGCTTCTAAAAAGTTAAATTCCAAAGAAACAAATTATATCATACTCTTTCATAAAATATCAGTAAACCCAAATTTCTGGATATAGGCTCGCGAGCTTTCTCGTCGATCAAAAGTAACAACGCGCTGTTTTCGAAAGCATGCAATAACTGTGCAAATAAACATCCTCAACGTCATATCAACGCGCATTTCGACAAATGATGTACGCAAAGCGATCGGGCTAAAAAAATATGTGTACAATGAGTACACCGTGAGCGTATTGTTACATAAACAAATTTTCGAAACCCCCGTTTATTTAAAGAAAACGGTAACGCACAAGGTCAACGGCACGCTGCATCCAGACAAATATTTGAGATTGTTACGTGTCTACAGACTTTGAAAAATTTAGTTTATGAACTTATATTAATGGACTTGAAGACTGAAGTCCGTAAAATTCGATCCGCGACTTTTTCCTACAGTTCAACATTGTTCGAACGATACGGTAAACGCTTGCTAAGACAAACTTGGCGCATCAGGTTAACCAGTTAACTGTGATTGACGAGTATACTCGTCAATCCGAAACTCTATTGCGGTGCCGTTAACGTTAATGAATTGTTAAATTCTTAGCGAATAAAATTTGATTTTTTCTGATTTAGCTTTACAAGGGCTTTAGCTTTTATAATAGCAGCGTTTGGCCAGCGTTCGACGTGTATATTCGTCGTTGCTTAATTCCGCCCGGTGAGGGATTTTTCAAATTCAATTCCACAGTTGACTGGTTAAAAATCGCATAACATTCTCAATATTGGACTGTACTACTTGAATTTTTTGAGAAATTCTCATTTCCCACGAGTCGTCTTTCTAATTTCAGTGATTGCGAAATAAAAAAGTAGGTGGTTAACGCTAAACCTAGTGTTAATATTTTAACCGTTTGCACTCGAGTGGCGACTCTGAAGCACCACTAGAAATTATTGTGGCATTATTTCGAAGAAATTACGAGAAATATTACAAAATATTTGTTACATTACAAAATTTGTATTTAACCGCTTCGCGACCACGGACGAGTTATCTCGCGACGAAATACCGTGCGTACAATAACCACAGACGAGTTATCTCGCGACGCAATGTCGCTTGCACTATGCCACAGACGAGTTATCTCGCGAACAAGTTTCGTTTATAGGTTGGTTGCGAGACAACTCGTCTGTGGCACAGCGTAAGCGACATTGCGTCACGATATTTCGTCGCGAGATAACTCGTCCGTGGTCGCGAAGTAGTTATAACCAGTTAACTGTGACTGACGAGTATACTCGTCAATCCAAAACTCTATTGCGGTGCGGTTAACGTCAATGAATTGTTAAATTCTTATCGAATAAAAACGTAATTCTTTCTCATTTAGCTTTACAAGGGCTTTTCTAATAGCCTCATTTGGCCTGCGTTCGACGTGTATATTCGTCATTGCTTAATGCCGCCGGGTGAGGGATTTTTCAAATTCAATTCCACAGTTAACTGGTCGAAGAACCGAGAATAACCCTGGCTCACCTGTCGCCAGGTGAGAAACGACTTCTCAGGTGTCCAGAGAGGAAGCTATCGGTCTTACCTCCACGTTGCGTGACGGGGGTCGGAAGCAGGAAAAGTTTCGCGGCTGCGACGAGCTAAGACGTCCTGGTTCCTCCCCACGTGGAGGAACGCTCCGGAGAACGCGAAGATGCTTCCTGGACCAGGAAACGAAGCGATACCGCCAAAAACCCCAACTCCTGCGATCTTCTTGATCTATCTATAGACCTTCCCCGCGGATTGATCCTCCAACAGAACTGACCGGAAAGGCTTGACGGTCACGAACTTCGAAACAACCCTTCAAAAAGCTAAGAGCGAGGTGCCCGAGTCTCCAGAGTCTTCCAACGAGTAGCCAGAATAATCAACAGAGTATTAATTAGGACTCGTTGCTTCGTGGCTGGTCCTAGTATCTTCCTGGTATCCTCTAACCGATCCAGAAGATCAAGGGTCCTCCGAGTCTCTCGGGAGTCTCTTCGTCTTCTAGGGTCTGTCCAAGAGAGACAACGGTTCAAACGGTGTATCCAGCTGGTGGAACCAGGCTAGGGATCAGGATCGATCGATCGGGGCCCTCAGGATCGACGCTGGAACCGGCACGGAGCTCGCGGACGAAGATTAAGGATCACGAGATCTCTTGCCAGGTCTAAGAGAGACAATTGCTCGGACGGTGTATCAAAAGATCGAGGATCCTCTGAAGAACGAGTGTCCTTGGAATCTCTTCGTCTTCTAGTCCCAGAGAGACTGTCGATCGTACGTTTTCGTTGGTTATTTGGTGAAGCCGAAGGTGTTGGACCTGAAGCAGCCCAGGGATCGAGATCGAATGATCCTCGGGATCGATACAGGGACCGACCCGGACGGTGTGCGATTAAAGATGTGCTCGCGAGTTTCGTCGTTTCCGTCGACGACGGTGCGCCGAGTATCACTCGCGGCGAAGTTTGACCAGGTTTGACGGTTGTACCGCGGGATTAGGGGTGGTTCTGAGAGTGCACGTGATTCGCTGTTAGAGCGAGCCCGACGACGATCACCGACTGAGCCACCGTAGCGTCAGGAACTCGCGACGGAGCCAGAGAGCGGAAGAAAGGACGAAGAGAAGGTGGTGGTCTCGGGGCGCCTGCGCCGCCAATTTTACACATGGTCTACGAGCACGTTATAACCAACCATCCCCGCACATGTACCCTCTCTCTCTCCCTGATAACTCGGTGGAGAGAGAGAGGGGGAGAGAGAGAGAGAGAGAGAGAGAGAGAGACCTGGCCACCCCTACCCGCCCCCGAAACTGCCCTGTCCAGGGCACAACGAGGCTTGCGTACCTACGCAACCCCCAACTACCACTCGGTAATCATGACCGAGTGTAACTACAGATCAAGAGAGAAAGACGACGCACAGTGGTCCCGATCGGAAAAATAAGTGACATTTAGCGCAATGGATGTCTAATCAACGAACATTATTTCTTAAATGTCCATTTTAACCTTTTTAGTGCCGAAAAAGAGGTGCCTATGCGAAGATCGAATATCGGCCGAATTTCACGATTTTACTAGGTTTTGGAAAAAGGCTGATAAAAATCAAACGAAAAGCGATATTTACATAATTCAAAAAGCAGTATATTAAGGACGAAATACAGAATAAAACTAATTTTTCTATGTTCATTGAAAATTACATAAATAACAAAGGTGTAAGTGATCATAAAGAAAAGAAAAATTGAGTTCTCTCTTTCAAAACGTAATTGCACGTACGAAAAGTCATCTTTTTATCATAACTTTGTATAGACCGTTTATTACGAAGTATATACTTTGCATTCCCAATATAGTTTGTAGCAAAGTAAATAATATTGCACAACTAACGTAAAGAATAACTCCAAGGTACAGGGTAGGCGCCGGACGGATTATCTCATCCGAAACAAGTAATTGTTACAGGTAATATAACATGTAGAATATAAGGGAAAGTTAAACCGAAAAACTATTTATTTTAATTCTCTCGTAATGAAATTAGACCATTTATAACGTATTATAAATTTATTTTGATATAGAGTTCTCTCGCAATGCGAATAGTATATTCAGGTACATTATGGTATATTCTAGTATATTCTGGTATATTATGGTATATTCTGGTATGTTTTGGTATATTGTACTGCATTCTAGTATATTTTAGTATATTATGGTATATTATAATATATTTTGGAATATTATGGTATATTCTGGTATATTATGTTATATTCTCGTATAGTTTAGTATATTCAGGTATATTATGGTATATTCTAGTATATTCTGGTATATTTTGGTATATTCTAGTATATTCTGGTATATTCTGTTATGTTTTGGTATATTGTACTGCATTCTAGTATATTCTAGTATATTATGGTATATTATAGTATATTTTGGAATATTATGGCATATTCTGGTATATTATGGCATATTCTGGTATATTCTGGTATACTATGTTATATTCTAGAATATTAATAATTACGTAACATAAAGTATGTAATAACAAATACAAAGTAAACATTACTAAAATAATTTTTTGATTACTTCTTTTCACCCATTTGTAACATAATGATGGTATATTATTCAGCCCAAAATTTGGTGTCGATATCTCTAATGGTTCAGAAGTTATATTCAAATGTCACGAAATTTTCTGATCCGGACCACTGTGCGACGGCGAGGGGATCACCGGGGGTGGAATGCTCGTAACCTGTTCCGATGCGTCGATGTGTCGCCGGCTAGTTATATCTTGGGGAAACGCTCCGGAACGGCAATTGAGCACGTTTAGCGACCATTGGCTCGATCCGCGTGGATCCCAACCAACGTTCGGGCTTCTAATTTACGGGAATCGCTGTTGGACGGTGCTGCTGCTGCTGCTGCTGCTTCTGTTACTGCTGCATGTCTGAGGAACGTTTCAGGGTGGGGGGTTCGTCGCGGTGTTTGATTTTCACGGAAATTGTGGAGGAATTGATACGCGAGATTTGAGGATTCTTTTTATACAGGCTGTACCTCAGATGGTGCATAATACGCAACTAATTTTATGCACTCTTGTGCATCGGTCTGTGATCATTTTGGTACATCTGCAGCTGATTGCAACGTTCACCGATTTCGATGAAATTCTCAGAACATGCATAATTCATCTACAAATCGTACTTTCGAGATTTTCGATGTAAGTCCGCATTAAAATAGTTGCAAAATACAACTTTCAGTACTTTCTCTGTAATTTCGACCAATCGCAATTTCAATCAAACATTTTTCTCACGTCACGTAGTGATCCGATTGTTCTAACTTCTCAAAAAAAAAAAAAAAATTCGAGTAGTATAGTCCGATATTGACAAAGTTGTGGGATTTTTAAGAGCGTACGAATACTTATGGGATTGAAAGTAGATGGTAGATGAAAAATCTACGGATTCGTGTAACACAGAGAGAATTAACAGATGCTGCGCGGTCGATTCACAACGGAAGTGTTAATGACACAATGAGGAGCACATACCTCTCCATCGCTGTCATAATAAACGAGGTAGCGCCTGGTCAGAATGAACCAGCGTTGTTTGTAGTTGACGGGGGTGAAACGTTTCTTGTTCTGGGAACGTTTCACCATGAACCCCTGTCTCACCACGTCTCCGCTTTTCGGCTCCAACTTGCCATCTTTTCCCGCCATCACCGACGGTGGGCCACCCTGCGAACATAATTTAATCATTCGTATTAATCCCACTTAGCTAGATTGCCAACTAACCTAAACAAAATAAAAGCTTTCTTTTTCTAACACTAGGTTTACGGAGCATTAA
>CM052132.1:16696507-16821842 GCA_028454255.1 Halictus ligatus | reverse complement strand
GAAATTGAAAAATATTAAATGTATCGTATTGAATAGTCCTCCAACTTTCTTGCTTTTTACAGATCCTAATCAAATTTTGTACAACGAATATATTAACGTAAAAATTCTTTTAGTTTTAGACTTAGACTTGACAGTGAACGTGTTAAAGAACTAATACGCACTTGCTCAATAACGTTTCCAATCGCGTTGTATGTTTGAACTGGCCTAATCTTTGCTGTATCGGGTAACAAATTTCGCAGATATCGCGTCCACGCCCTTGTGGAACAGACTGTATACAGCGAATCGCAAAACTATTCGCAACATCTCCATTAGCGAGCACGCCTATCGGAATAATCAAGAATTCTTTTCTCGCTGTTCACTCTCTACGATCCAATCTTTTTCAAGACTACAGAGAAATGTGTGCGACAGAGTAACCTAATTAACCCCTTGCCCTACAATCTCGTGATGAAGATTCCGAACAGAGTCGAATAAATATGTATATCATTCATTTCCTTTAAATCGAAAGAAAATTCTATTTTGTCGTTGTTAATGTACAGCTATTGAAGAACATACAGGCATGCAATAGATAGAAATTTCCTCCTTTTTTTTTTTTCTTAGGAAATTTGCGAATTACGAAAAAGTTTTAATCACTGAAACCGTAAAATAAATGCAAGGGGTTAAATGAAAACTTAGGACCGATCAAAACAGAACAGATGGTCAGAACCAAAGTATCGGTAATAATTTTATAGAATATGAAGGAAATTTGTATTCATCACTGTATCGTACAACTAGCCTAATTTTTTTTTTAATAAACAGTATTCTTTCTCTCTTTTCTTGTTGTAATCGTCGCGTGTGCGATGGAATGATATTGAAAAGGAAAATACCCTCCTCGGAATTGCCCACACTATTTAACCTAACTCGCTTAGGCCACGCCCTCAGGGCCTCCTCTAATTGATGGAGCTGTACTAATCATTCTCGTTCCGACAATTTGAGGAGTTGCAAGAATGAATTTTGTTTTATAACCACTGAATGTGAGAGCCTAAATCTTTCGAGGGGGGCGCAATTTAAAAATTTCAAGTTTTTCGTTACTTGTAAATGTTACATCGGCTAATCGATGAGTCGTTTATCATTATCACAGGAAATATTTGTTGACGCCGAGCTCGGACTTTTCTTTACTCGTTTTTGTATTATTTTATCGGATCGACGTTTTATTTTTTTAATGCATCATAACTTAAACTTTAGACTCAGAGAATCGATATTGATAAATGTCTCCATAAAAATTTCACGAAGCAGGAAAAATTTATTATGCTATGCTCTTTGCAATTTTTGTATAAAACAATGTTCTAGCAATATATTTATAGACAACACCACAAATTTTTTAATGATTACCGTACCCGAATTTTCCAATAAAATATATTTAATAATTTTATAGAGGTTTAAAGCGGGTCATATTTTTAGATAAGCATGATTCATGTCGGCATGATTCATGTACAATCTATGGAGAATGATCACATATGGGTGCAAAGGTAAATTATGATATCCATATACCACTGAAAAGTTAAATTGATATTAACAAATTATGAATGCTTATAGGTATTTGTTTAATGTCTTGATAAATTGTTTTTACTATACATCATATTGTAACTGAATCTGTATCTGTGACTGACAGCGCGCAACCTCTTTCGAAGCTTAAACTTGAACTATTCAACACAGATATTTATAACTAGTTAGCAATGTATAACAATGGAGAATGCCAATTGAAAGGCTTATGATATTACACAGTAAACTACAGGTTTGTATACACATGTTGCAATAAATTATGATGCTCTGATAAAAACACATTCAGGAGCTACGTGGAACCATAGAGAGCGCTTCCATCTCTTCCCATTTCCATGAATAGCTGTACATCAAAATAATAAAATGACCAAGGTTATTCCAAACTGTCTTTAACAGTTATAAATACATTAGACATAGTTTTCCATAACTATACTAAAAACATACTAGTGAAATAAAACCCATAAGACGTAACATACCAGACTGTACAGAAGCAACCGAGTTCCACGCAAAGTTCATCCACAAGAATCTCATAAAATCATAACTAAACGACTATATTAATATTCCTGCACAAAACAAACATGTAACATCATTGCAAAACTAATCGAAAAATAATCAGAAAAATTCCATTAATCTCCCTTCCATAAATCCATTTTGTACACACTGTTTAATCCACAATAAATTAACACTAGGTTTATGGAGCACTAAAAATGACTATTCTACATTTCCTTATAAAAATAACATGAATGTATCTATCAAAATTTGTAGTCATTTTTTAAATAATATATACCTAGATAAATCGATTTGTTAAATAATTCCTCTCACGGATCCATGTGTGCAATCTCAATATTCGTGAATTCAAAATATTAGATTCCGTCATTTTGACGGATCCAGTAAATCTAAAAAAAAAAGAAGAACAAACTTCTAAGTTATCATTTTCTAAAAATTGCAAAAAGAAACACGTGACTCGTATAACACAATTCTCAACTAACCTAAACAAAATAAAAGCTTTCTTTTTTTAACGCTAGGTTTACGGAGCATTAAAAGCGAGTATTTTGCATTACTTTATAAAAATAAGGAGACTGTGTATATCCAAGTTTTCAGCCATTTTTGAAATAATAGATACCTAAGAAAATAAGTTTGTAGAGTAATTCCACGTAGATCGATCGTAGATAAATCTAGTGTTAAAAAGAAAGAAGAACAAACTTCTAAATTATCGTTTTCTAAAAATTACAAGAAACGCGTGACTAACACAATTTTCAACAACACTGTCGTTACCCCCAAACAACAATCTTACATTCGCTTAACAATCTATTATTCAACTCTTTGTCCGTCAATTTTTCCCACAGTTCATATCGCAATTATGAAAAACCGGAAGGAAGCGTCGAGGAACGTAGAAAACAAAATAAAATAAATAAAAATACCACGAAATCAAAGAATTATTATTCGCCGGAACGAAGAGGCGAGAATTCAAAATGAATATTTTCCTGGGCCTCGTACACCCTAACCAAATTCGGCAGGCTCGATCCGTCAACGAAATCGTTATTTCAAGTCGAGAGAAACAATGTGTACGACTGGCGAACACGTCACGGTTACGAGGAACGTGTTAATTCGTCGATAAATATAGCTATCGAACGATAACGAGTCGAACGGAGGCTAGTTTGTGGTTATCCTGACACTCGTGTCGGCGCGATTCTGCAAGGACGTTTCCCACGGGAACAACGGGATCACCGTGTCAAACGGCGAACAAGAGGAAGACTCACCATGTAACCAGGTCGGCCGCTACCACGCCGCGGTTTCAACGGTTGTCAGAAACATGACCGGTGCCCAAACAAAGAATTCACGTGGAACGCATACACACAGAGACAATCTGTCAAACGAAGACGTTGGAAACTCACGAGATACGGCAGGAAATACCTCGACTACGTTAGTAGAGCATTTATCCCGAACTACGCTGTCGGTTTCCCGTGGAAATCGAGCGACACGCCCGACGCCTCGACCGCCCCGATTTATTCGGCGCGCAACGAAAATTCCCGGCCGGGGTTCGACGTCCTGGCTGCGTTAACGCGTCGACTTGCTCGACAGAGAATACCTGTTGACTCATTTGAAAAAAAAAAAACAAGATGGCGTTCCCGAACGCCGAGTCTCACGTGTTGTTTTGCTCTTGCACGGACACGGCGTTCGGCTCCTCTTTAAACGCACACGGGCGATAAGTGTTACACGATACCGTGGCATGATCGATGGAGATTTTTCGTGTTGACGAACACGTGTCGCGAGAATCGATATAACCTATAGAACATAGTTCGAACCGCGCGACCTTGTGACGCACGGATATCAACCTTTTGGATAGTATGTTCTAGCTTATGGGACCTTTTCTGATGTCCATTTGGTCTTTCGTTACTGTTTTTATTGTTTTTATTGTTCTAACCTAACCTAACCTTGTTAGCTGTCCGCCGGTTTCGTTGCGGGACCTTCCCCGCTGTCTGCCCGCCACTTTGTTATTACTTAAAAATATTGTGTTTAGACCTAACCCTGAAACGGGGGCGTGCAGATGACAGAAGAGGTTGGGTCGAGTTAGGTTAGATTCGGCTTGTTATACTCGGTACATGAAAACACACTTCGGACAGCTAATATCTTCTCCGCTCTATTTTTAATCGGTTCCGAAACTGTTTGATATAGATAAGCGTATAAATTACAACGTGTATAAGAGATAACTGGTTTCGGTCTTCGTCGAATATCCGAGTACTCAAATACGAGTCTCGAACGAGTGGAACGCGAACAAAAGGAAAAAGCGTTGGCGGCTGAGCGCGAAAGTAGACGCATGCGCGTTTCCACTCGAGCGCTCCGATCAGTTTGACAACAGCATCGCCAGCGTTGACTAACATAACCTGCTGCGTGCTTCGGGCAGTAGTGTATCGGCGTCTCGAGCGACATTGTGCTCCGCGTTCCTGACCGTCAGACATGGCTGCCCCCGAGGCGATACAGGTCAGCTCGTTGCCGTTGCCACCGGTGCAGTATATTAATCTGTACACCGACGAAAATGTCCGTCGGGGGAGAGCACCGCGGCCACCGCCGCCGATACACGACTCTTACTCGATGTTCGGGAACGTATTTAACGCGGACGACACGATCATCCGACCCCTCGAGGCTCAGGGCATCAAGAGATTGTACCCGCAACACTTCGATCGACGACGTGAACTGAAGAAACTCAACCACTCCCTGCTTGTCAATTTTCTGGATCTTATAGACTTGCTTGTACAGTGCCCAGAGAGTCCAAGGCGTGCTGAGAAAGTGAGTAGTCACTGATCTGTATGGTACGCTAATCGTACAGCGAACTCTGTACAATAGATTGGAACATTTTTGTATTTATTTAACTGGAATTGCGAAGCGGGGGTGCCTTATGATTGCAGCAACCTCTTCGATAGCAATCCACCGAAACTAGTCGCTTCAGGGAACGCTCGCCAAAGACATACGTTAATCATACAGCAAACACTGATCTGTACGGTTGATTCACATTGGGATCTGTGTCTCAAATTGTCTCTCCCTAAAAGCCTATGCGCACAACTTTTCATTACAGATGACACTACCGCGTCAATAAGTGAAAATAATCAGCCATATGGTTCTGTAATCAAAGCGTTAGACACTCGGTCGGCTGTCGTTTAATATTCGGGACTAATCACACGGGTTTGTGGCAACTCCTGAGCTCCGGATTCTAATCGTTTCTCTTCGTTGTTCGCAGGTAGAAGATCTCAGCCTTCTCTTCATTCACATCCACCACTTGCTGAACGAATTCAGGCCTCACCAAGCTAGGGAAACACTGCGAGTCATGATGGAGCTGCAGCGTAGACAACGTATAGAAACTGCGCTAAGGTTTCAGAAACATTTAGAAAAGGTATGGTGCTTGTAATGGTCTACGAGATATGTTCGATAATGTTTGGCAGACGTTTGTACCATTTTACTTTGATTCGAATGTAGAAGTTGATTGAAAATGTTTGGAGCGAAAGGATTTATTGACTGTATTGAGTCTAGAAAGTAAGCTGCTTATTCAATAGCAATTATGTAAAGACTGATGAACATTGACTAGTAATAATGAACATTGGATTCCTTTTTAGGTTCAAGAAATTTTACAGCACGCGTTACAAATGTTGCCAGACACATCGGAACTGGATTCCAAGCTAGCGATAAACATGGATGCTATGGAATCCATTGATAACTTAGGATCTGAACAGCAAACATCAGATCCGTGCAGTCCGAGTGATCGTATTATGTGCAAAGTAATCGACGATATGATTTCGTCGAATGGACTATTTTGAACGATAAAGCACCGATAAAGATCCGTTTTGAAAGTTATCTTGTAAAAAAAAGACGTTGTATATTATAAATGTAAGATACACTGTAACGATAATAATTTTACAAATACTGCTAGTTTTATTTATTAAACGATATAAAGCAAGATCATTTTTCGTGATTCTCGAAATATTTTAATAGTACACATACAGAGGAACACACAATATATTTCTGATAAATATTCTTTATTCAATTAGCGATATTGTAATAAATTTAATAAAGTAATGTTTACATGTTTGAAACAACGTAGCAATTCTCAACATTATTCTCCGAATTTTACAATACACATTAACACACACGAGAAAGAAATAATGCTCTCGCATTGCTCTATAATCGACAAGTAAACGTTACAAAAAAGCATCTCCATTTAAACGTATTCACTTGCAACACATACGAACTATAGTAGTAACTGTAAAAGATTGTTTCTCGCAAATTGAAAGATTACGTGCGTGTGGAAATATTCTCACGTTTATCGGGCACAAAAAATACAACGTGTCTTATGCAATAGTGATATTTATTAAGTTAAATGATAATGTTATCATGAATTATTATTGTTACAAAATTTTTGTTTGATGGTGAATAAGAAAAGGACACTGTAGCGTTTGCCCGTGCCAATCGACCGTCGCCTACGTTTCACTATGGTGTCGCGGGTTTGTTGATACTGATCAAAGGATCCTAAACGTCCCACGTTTCACCTTAAGAGGTGAACAATTAAATGATTGTACCAAATACAAACTAGCCTACTGGCTAACCCACGTTTTCTCCACGCCTCGAGTTAAACAGCGTACAGAGAGCACCGTAACAGAAATTACACGGTTCCATTGCAATCGAGCTAACGGATCCAAAACATTATAGCAATGATACGATGTCTCTGCAGATTTGGTAGCCTGGTCTACCCTAACAGCGGAGACCGTTTTTCTAGTCAGAAAGTCGTAAGATTCAAATTAGCCTACTGCTTTACTTGTTAGCGTACAGTTTACACGGTGCATAACAAACGCGTGCTTAGTTTGCTAAGAGGGCATTAGGATAAGGGGCATTTTTAACTGTTTATGTGCACGCATGAAAGAATAGTGGAAAGACGAAAATGCGAAGAGGGAAAGCAAAACTCTGACTTTTGGCAACAACACTTTTTAGTCGAATTATAGAAAATTCGTAGCGTTGAGCTGATCCTGTATAAGGAGACCTTAAGATCTTTCAAGTGATTAGCACCTCTAAAGGTCTTTATCCAGCACTGAGTTTACGTTACAGTGTTTCGATAATAGCTGCGAGTACATGTATAAGTTTAAACTACACGAAAGAACAGTTGTACAGCTAACACAGTGAAAATCGCTGTCTCGCACAGTCGAAGAAGAAAGCGTTCGTGCGACATAATATTATGTATATTCATGGTGTTGCAAGAAAAGTTGTACACATCGTTGGAACGATATCAAGACTTGCTGGAAACGAATGAAGACGAGAGAAATTACAAAAGCAGCGGAGTGGACTTGACGAGAAGCTGTGCAAAAGTTGATATTTTAATTAACGACAGAGAGAAATAAGTACGAAGAGCACGTTGAGCTGGGAAATTGAAAATGACACACTTGAATATTTAAATCAAGAAAACAATTAATTATAATTCGAAGAGTATATTAGAAATTCTATCCGAAGAAGATTGCTTGGAATTATATTAGGTCGGTGCAAAAATTTCGTGTCGGATTTCGTATTTTAAATACAACAAGGAATCAGGCACGAATTTTTGCACTGACCTAATATAGTTACTGTTCCACGAGGAACGTGAAAATTCAAAGAAGCGAAATCATATATTTCTTAAGAGAATGACCCTGACTCGTCGGAAAGAATCTTCACCAACTCGAAGAACCTGTCTGCTAGAAGAGCTATCGTCTTGGAGAAATATACAGACGTCGCAAACAATGTCGTGGCAATGTGCTAAACACAATATACAAGAAGAACAATCTAATAAGGAAACAAATCGAACCAAGAACTGGTGGACCTTCATCATCATACAAAGAAACGATTATACGCCTCTGTAAACATATGATGTAAACAGTACGCTGGCAATGAAAAGCAGTAATCAAACTTGAACTTTGAGTCACAATTTCCTACCTAGAAAAATGGTATCTCCGTTTTAAGGTAGTCCAATCGATACCATCAAATCTACAGAGAAACCGTGTCACCGTTGCTAACAATATTTTGAACCCCCTCCTCGGCTACCTAAGAAACCATATTTTTGCTGTTGCGATGCTCTACTATTCTGTGAACCCGAAGGCATGTAAGAACTGTGTAGTAGCAACTAGGTTACTTCATAATTCGGTAGAATTCTTCGATCATTTTCCGCCCGCCTATAAAGACGAAACACGGATCCTTAGGACCTCTGACCTGATCATCAACGAACCTGCGACACCATAGTAAACTTACGCAACGGTCAACCAGCACGGACGAACGCTTCCTTTGCGCTATGGTTACAGAACGAAAAAAAAGAACTGTATATTTTCTTCGTCCGTTCCTTCAAAACACTCTTTGTAAATCGTCACTTTTACAATCATCATTTGTATGTATGTACATTTTACAATGGTTTTACCTGGTACAGTCTTTCTTGTTATTGCAGCTCTTGCCGTTTTGTGCTTACAACGTAACCGGTCAGGCGGTTAGTAAAAGTTCTTCCTCCATGTACCGCGACCTCTCGGCCTGTAACCACCACGGCCCCCTGACCTGTTTCCTCGAAATCTACCTCGACCTGTAACAGAAAATCGGGCCACGTTAATAGCACATAGTATAATAGTATAATAGTGTTGGTCGAACTCTTTAAATACCGTAATTTGATGATATGTTTGAACTGTATTTGCCACTAGGTGGAGTATAGATTTCTCTCTTACTTTTGTCCTCTTTACTACGCTTATTCGAGTTACTGTCGTTGCCGAACGTGATCGGAGTGTGTCTCTTCTGGGCAGACGAATTCTTCTCGTTCTAACACAGGAGAGTGCCATAAATTTAAGAAACTCGTGTGTACTGATAGCAGTTAAAAGATCGAACAGATTTTGAAAATTTGTAGATACCTTCTTGTCGGTGACCGACGTTTTCCACGAGAGATGAATGACACTCTTAAAGCTAGGTGGCGAATGAAACAGATCTTTGATTAAAGTGTTAATGTTATTGGTTGTTTTCAACGCGACAACTTTCAATTGATTCTCCTCCGACTTCAGTTCCTCCTCGGACTTCCCGCTGATCGCTTCCCTTAACTTTTTGATGTAGCCTTGGATACCGCGCGCGAAGTATTGTAACCTTAGTCTGAACTCTTTCAGCTGTTCCGGATCTTTCATCAGAAACTCTGGCGTTTGTTTGCACAATTTGTGGAAGGCATACATAAGACACTCGACATGGCTGAACTGCAGCTTTGGTACCTCCGTTATTTCAGCGGCCGGCGGCAGCGGCATGTACGTCTGAAAATAACATATATAACAAATTACACTCCCCAACAAAATAAAACTTTTCTCGAGGTTTGCAATACCTGGGTGATTCTTATACACTTTGTCGTTCTAAAACCAAATCCGAAAGCAGAATTGCTGTATCACGCAACGTTTTCGAAAAGTATTGGTTTTTGTAAAAATGCATGATTTTGATCAAAAGTGGCGTGTTGCGCAAAAACTAAACACGCGAGAAAGTTCAAATTTGAGTCAGAAGATAAAGGGGACTCTCCTCTGCATATCCATATTGCCAATTATATTTTTATGTACTTCCTAATTTAGAATGACAATTTTGCTGTTGGACAATGTTATTAGGTCTACCGGAAAGTTACACCAAGTGACACTACAAGTTGACTTCGGTTGACTATCTTTCTTTATCGTTGCATTTACACACATGTACTCTCCTAAAACGATGGAAAGTATATTCGACAATAAATATTATTAAACGTATGAAAATTGTGTTATTTTCTTTCAATTAAAAACCGGACAGAACTTTCCGGTAGACCTAATATTATCTACCGTGAAAGAAACTCGAACGTGTACAGTATTTCTCTGGACAGTCGGTACTCACTATGAGAGTATTATAAAGTTGTTGTACTTTCTCTTCCGGTTTGTCGATTGTACCACAAAATACAGCTAGTTCGGCGAGCAGCTTTAATAATTCCAATTGAACATCTCTACCGTCCGGCGCAGTGATCAGAGACAGATGCGGCAAAACTTGTACACAAATGTAAGAGACGAAACGCGATGAATCTATTTGAGACTGTAACAAGAAGGTACATAGATTATATATCAAAATAAAAATTCCGTTGTCCGTTGGGAGGATCTACGTCGGCGATACTCACGCTAAAAAATGGAAGCGCGTGTTTAATACATTGTACAAGCCTATTCCACTGTTCAACATTGGTATGTTTAAATGGCTCAGATAATTCAGCTTGTTCGACCGTAATGTCTACTAATTCTTGTTGCCCGTTCACCGTCGAACCTAATCTGGTCCAAGCAAGGATTTCCATAATACTATGGAACTCATCAGCAGTTACGTCCTACAAAGGAGAATAGTTAACGAGAATTCATTGAAATTCAGAGGAAATAACAAATGGCGGTTATTCTAATTGAGTATAATCTTGTCAATCCTACTTGTAATACTTTCTTGCATTCTGAAATCAATAAGTCTTCGGGTTCCTTAGTAATTACGTCATGACCTATTGCTTTCAGTTTTGTTGCTAAAAATTTAATGCAACGCTCGCGTGTCCCATCATCGCCGTTAATAATTTGACTGAAAAATCCACTTATCGTACCTAGAAATTTTTCATTCTTTACAACGTACTTTTTTTTTATATTTCTCGTCGAGATCTCGTTGAAAAAGATAATCTCGAAAGAAACTATTTCTTCGTACAATAACAAGAAAGGCGATTTAACCGAGACACTCTATAAGTATACTAGATATAGTATACACGAATGTCTGTGTTTACATGAATTGTACGTATAGACAAGCAGTGCTATAAAGTCGACAATATTTCTGTATACCTTTTGGATCCGACTTCATTAGAGACATAACACTATTATGAACTACAGCCAATTCAGACGGGTCCTGAGCTTGGAGCAATTGAGCTAAAATGTCCGCGATTCTCGCCGTATGCTCTTTGTTATCCTTGCATAACGCAGGCAGATCTTTAATAGCTTGTTTTCTAATCTGTAAGCGAATTGCGTATACTTGTATTATATGTATATATATCGCGTACGATGCCTTATTTTCCACATATATATATATCATACACTATTCCACAAATAACTATGACGATCCGATTACATAAAGACAAATCGACAAAACTTACAGCCATGTCTTCATCCTCGCAGAGATCTAAATGAGCGTCTATAGCCTGATCAGCCAATTTTGGGAAATACTTAAAAAACCTTGCTATGAATTGCGATGCTAGTCGTTTCTCCTTCGGCGAACCTTTCACTGCGGTGAGAATTTCTAGGTATTCCTTTTCATGCTGTAACGAATACAAACATTTCGGTTAGTAAACAAATACGCGTGTACAGAATCTATCATTTTCTCTATGCAATTATATTAGACGAGCCCGTGAGTTGTGTTGACGTTTAGCACGGATTCAAAAAAGTATCTGTACAAAAATATGGTTAAGATATTTGTGACGTGCGTGGAAAACATGTTTGGAGCGCAAGGAAGTGACAAACTCCGTTCTCCGAATTTTTAAACGGAGTGTTTTCGACGCATTTAGGTTGGGTCTGGAAATTTAACATTGGCGAACGGAAGCTTTCTCATTGGAAAGTCAGATTGAAACGATTAATAGAGTGAGATGGTTCAAAGCAAATGTGAGTACACAAATTTCGTGTTCGAAGCGTCAAAAAACGACACGTCTGGCGGGATGACCTAATACGCATAAGAAATTCAATTACGCGCACGATACGAGTACGGTGTTTCGTATCGGTGTACTGGCGAACGTTTGAAATATCAAAAATTCGATAAATAAACCGCTTGGTTTGTCCCCGCGAGCATATATAGTGCCTTTAGGGAGGTAAACGTGGTTACTCGGTATAACCATGTTCGTACATTACCTCGGCCAATTTGTCTTTGGCATCGGCGAGAATACCAAAATTTTTATACAGCTTCTCGATACTGTCCGTGCTCATGTTCAACTTTTTATGTAATCTCGACACTCGTAACCCCAAGACACATAAATACGATCATGTACTTAAAAATCCGAAATCTAGCCGGCTATGCACCACGCCAAGAAACAACAAAGATGGAGGCCGATTACATGTGTGTATATATACGACTCGAGCACAATTGAATAAACCGTTTCGTCCCGCAGCGCTCACGTCGAAACGGGGAATCGTATCGGTTTCACCTTTTCAAATGTATAGCGAACGAATTTTTAATTAATATTTATATACAGGGTGTTTCGTCCAAAAGAGGACACCTAAATATCTCCTCTACCTCTGAAAATAGAAAAAATGTTTCTAACGTAATCTGAACGGTTTCGAAAGACGAATCAGATGGATGAATCGTTTTCTAGAAATTGTAATTTTTAATAGTTTTTTCAAGTTCACTCCTATTTTTTTACATACATACACATTTTTTGTTGTTGTATGTTGTAGCAAACATTATTGTGCATATTCATCCATGTTTAATAGCACGACCTTGAAATGACCGTGAACTCTAAAATTTGTTAATTAATGCAGAACTTACTTTCAGCGAGATTTCAGATTTCAACGGTAACAGACATTTTTTAACAAACATTAAAAAATCAAACAGAATGAAAAAAGATTAAATCATTACATCACAGTTTACACAGCCTATCGCGTTCGCAGATTAATTATCTCTCGAACTATTCCCGAGCACGATAAACACTCGATCGGTAAATGAGAATTATAAATAAAATACAAGTGTTCGAACATGTAAACTCTTTATGATTTCAATAAACTCTTTGTATATATGTAAGATGTATAAAAATATTATAAAACTATGTTCCAGATTTACAATTTCTCTATAAGTTCAGGCACAGCCTTGAACAGATCAGCAACGAGACCGTAATCGGTTACTTGGAAAATCGGCGCATCCGGGTCTTTGTTAATTGCGACAATCGTTTTCGAATCTTTCATGCCAGCGAGATGTTGGATTGCTCCGGATATCCCCACAGCGATGTACAGATCCTAAAAAATTTTACATTACAGTCCGAAGTATGCGAAGAAGGCATAAATAACGAAGATGCCAAATTTATTTACTGGAGCCACAATCTTTCCAGTTTGCCCAACTTGTAAATCGTTGGGCACGAAGCCAGCATCAACTGCAGCTCGAGATGCGCCAACAGCTGCATTGAGCTTATCGGCCAGCGTATACAATAATTTGAAATTCTCTCCGGACTTCATTCCCCTTCCTCCGGAGACAACAACCTTCGCGGATGTTAACTCTGGTCTATCGGATTTGACTATTTCTTGTTTGATGAACTCTGTTAGGCTGGTTTTATAGTCACCAGCTGGTGCAGGGTCGCATTTAGCGCTGCCTCCCTCCAAAGGTGATGGTTCAAACGATGTTCCTCTTACTGAGACTATTTTTACATTGTCTTTGCTCTTTAACGTTTGAATTGCATTTCCAGCATAGATAGTACGCACGAATGTGTCCGGGCTTTTGATATCAATAATATCACTTATTGGCGATACCTCTAGCTTAGCTGCAATCTTTGAATAACAATGTTATTATTACTGTAATAATAACCATAAACGAATAAACGCGTAAAAGAAAGAATTAGTATTAGTTATTACAGAAAAACCTGATGATGTGATGCTAGGGAATAGAATAAGAGTAAAATATACGTTAGCAACTTTACGCAGTTAGAAAGCGCGGAAAAATACTTCAACTTATCTTCTTGCAAGACGCGCAGATCAAGATCAGCTTACGGATTAGAAAGAAACGAAGAAAGTATCCAATTATGCCAAACTACAAGAAAAGATGTCGAATTCATCCTGGCAACACGCAGCTAGTTGACTAATCAGGAGACATCGAGAAGATCAAAAAACGCAAACCCCTAAGCTAGCACCTTTGAGAAACAAAGGACTGGCCACATTATAAAAAGGGAATCAATGCCCCAAACTCACTCAGTTCAATTTAATCAATCTAGCCAGTTCAGTTCGCGCAGTTCAAACAGAAATCCATACGTATAGACATTCCGCTATCCAACATTCGAGAAATATGCCGCGAAAATAGTTATGTGAGATGTTAGCGAGTGCCCCAGCGTCCAGGGGTACAACTGGCGAGCACCCTCGAAAGCCCACGACTCCGAATTGCGAGCGCCCCACAAAAAACCAGCCGACTACCAATTGCGTACGCCCCTCCAAGAATACATCAACTCGGTAAATTAATATTATTGTGATAAGCGAAACACTTGTAAGCCCTCTAGTATATACGCTAGTTATATAAAATCATTGCTCGCGAAATCAACCTCTAAACATATGATTCAGCCACAATTTCCGAATAAACAGAATCTTTGTTGTTTTTGTAAAATCTCGAGTACAACTGATTTAACCAGTCCTCAATTTCCCGAAACTGCACCTTATCCCCAGAAACTATAATCCGTACCATCTGGGACGTAACATTACATATAACGAATACATTTACATAAAATTTTCAAGTAAAGATACTTACTCTTGGCAGCAGTGCTTTTCCAAAAGCAGTGGCTCCAGCCATAATATGAGTAAATTTATGTTCATTCTGAGTGGCAATAACAAGAGGTGTTAATGACTCGGGAAGCAACCCTTTGAACGCCTCATTTTCTGCAACCAGAACCCTGGAAACACCGTTGGCCTTGCTAACTGCTTGCGCAACTGCATCACATTTTGTACCAGCAACTAATACAGTTATGTCACCGCCTATCTTTTTTGCAGCACTGAGTGCATTGCAGGTAACAGGTGACAATGATTCATTGTTATGCTCTGCGATGACCAACGTCGATTCGTATCGTGTCAGCGTACCAAACTATAAATGGCAAATGATTTCGTTAAATATTACTTTCAACTCCATGTTTCGAAAAAATCATAAAGAATATTCTTTTGGTGATGTTAGTATTTCGTAGAAAATGTTTAGAAAAACTGATACGATTAATGGAACGGAAGGTTTAACAATTGTAACATGTCGAACTATATTTCGATTAGCGTTAACGTCAAGTAAATATGGTTAGTACATGAAACAAACAAATGAAGACTAAGAGAAATCGAAACGTTCGTTACTCACTTTGTTACTAAGCCGCAACGTTTTCAAACACGTAGCGAACATTTTGTTAAATTATAATTCAAAAAGACGACTTCTCAGTCGGTTCCAAACCAACTGAAAAAAATGTATCCGTATCTATCGGAGTTCAAAGTCCTTCAATAAAGGGATAAGACTATATTTGTTGCTTCACTGAGGTATAATATTTGATGCGGGATATGACGAAATATGTTATCAAAAGTGATGCATTAATTTTTTTTTTTAAATAGCTATTTATGTAGCACAATTCAAATTAATATTCGCGATACTGAACTTACTATTGCTACAGCGATGCTCTTGCGAAGCAAGCATATTTTATAAAAGATACATAGAAATAACAAAGTTTGTATTAATTGTTCAAATTTAACTTTATTCAAAACTAAGCTTTCATACCTAGTATTTTTAATGTGCGTAACATTAATATGTAACAAGTACGTAACAGTAAGTAAACATAATCGCAAATATTTTTGCAGCTTCTAAATGATATGAATGTAAAAACTAATACGAGGAAAATAACAATATGACAATTATTTTAATATTAACATGAGGTAGTTTTTAATACAAATTTTCTAGTACAAAAATTTTGAAGATTTAGTAATTATTTTTTTATTTTTGGCAGCACATTCCTAGTGACATTTTCGTGCAGAAAACAGCTCCTAGTGAGTTAGTCGTTCACTTCGTGAGTTGCAGCTGAAGCAAAATGGTAACGTTGAGGTTATGATATTAAATCCGACGAATCCTTTGACATCCTAATTGTTACAATAAAACAATTTCCAGGAGATTATTCCTAAAGTGTTAACAAATCTGATTATTCGTTTCAGTCGGCTCACAAAACGTTTATTATTAAGCGGAAGCTCGCCAAAAAGCTAAAGCAGAACAGGCCAATTCCTCAATGGGTTAGAATGCGTACTGGCAACACAATTCGGTAAGAATCAAAACATTTAATCGTTTTTATACTTCAGTTACGTCAATTTTATTATTTTATTGCGTATCGAGTTCGCACTATTTTATTTCAAATAGTCGATGTTCTCTAATTACATGATAACAGTTTGGGAAATGGTTAATTACTTACTTGCCCAATTTCTCCATTACAGATACAACGCTAAGAGGCGTCACTGGAGAAGAACTAAGTTGAAGCTGTAAATTAATTCTAATTTATGTTTGCTTCTATTTTCTTACTATGTTTTAACGATACGTTCTTGAATAAATTCGGATTACACGTGTAAAGGAGATTTTAATTTGAGCAAATCCCAAATTCAACATTTTATTATCATAAAGCTGTCACATTACAGAGAATTATGAACTTTGCGCTGCTTCAAACTTGTCATGTAATTTTCCAGCATTTCTTCGCCAGTCGGCGGATTTCTCAAATAATAATCCTTCGGTGGTTTTCCTTCTTCTAATCTTACAAAGTAATGACAATGTTTGTAACGTACTTCTCCTACGCGTCCTTTACCATGTCGACGTACCCCTTTGATCACTACACCTTTTGTTGCAAAAGACTCGGCTATAAGAGGAAAAACATTTCATAGCTTCTTGACGCGATAGTTGAAATTTCAATAATTATTTGTGTACTCACCAACCCATAGATTAGACTTAAATTCTATATTATGTTGTTCTACAGCCATACGTTGCGCCTCCAATATAATTTCTTTCACAATGTGTCCACCCTTTTTCTGTAGAAAGCTCAATTGTTTTACAGCTTCGTCTACAGTCATTCCTCTTATGAGGCAAGCCACATACCACATTTTCAGTGGACTGTATTTTATATTTGCTCTCACGTGGCATACATACTGTAAAATATGTGTATAGATGTATTTCATGCATCGTGCGTGAGGCTTTACTGCATACATAAAGTATAATATTACTTAAAATGAACTTACACCAGGCCTTCTTTCTTCACCTGGTTTTTGTGGAGGAAAAATGGTTTTATTGTGTTCAAGAAACTTTGCGGGTCCGTCAAACTCGCGTAACGTTGGAGATCCATGTATATTACAAGATGAAATTACACTTACAGGTTCCCATGCATCAAATAAACAATTTGAAACGTTTACACTAGACAACTTATTTGACACCAATCTTATATTTTGCCTTATGCACTGCATCTTCTGTGAAAAATATATACTAAATTGATACCCAAGATACTGGATAATTGTTCATTTAATTTAATCTATTAATTACCTATATTACCCGAAATGTGAAATAAAGTTACTGATACTTAAATACACGGAAATAATATAACCTTGATACTACTGATAAATAGTTCTCCGTGACAATTTATCACACGAATATTGGACATTCATACTTACATTTCTGTAACAAATTATTCATAAATGTTCAATAATGATAGGTTGAATAATTGTTGATTATAAACAAGTATACAGTATCGGTCTATAATCAGATATCCTCTCTATATGTAACTATACAATTCATTTCAGGTCTGTAACCACAGAGAGGAAATAAGAGTGCTCACGTCCGGGATTTTAGCGTCTTCGGTATAGTGCTGCTCCCTAGTCTAATTTTTAGCCTGGGCCAGAACCTGCATCATTAGCAGCGGATTCCAAATAATGCCAGAGTGGATGCTACTTCTATGTTAAAAGAGGCTCTTCTATGTATGCTCTGAACCAGGCTACAAAGTTGATGCAGGTTCTGGTCCAGGCTAAAAAGATGTAGCAGGTTCTGTTCCAGGCTACAAAGTTGATGCAGGTTCTGGTCCAGGCTAAAAGATGAAGCAGGTTCTGTTCCAGGCTAAAAAGTTGATGCAGGTTCTGTTCTAAGCTAAAAAATTGATGCAGGTTCTGTTCCAGGCTAAGAAGATGTAGCAGGTTCTGAGCCAGGCTAAATAGTTGCTGCAGGTTCTGATCCAGGATAAAAAGATGATGCAGGTTCTGTTCCAGGCGAAAAAGATGATGCAGAAAAGTGGGGACACTAAAACCCCGAGCGTGAGCACTCTCATTTCCTTTCTGGTTGTTCAATGTTATGATATTTATATATAATATGTATTTTAAAAGTAATTTATAAAATTTCCGATTATATAATAATTTATAAAAATGGAACGTGTAATTTAATAAAGTTTGCACATGCATTTCCACATGCATAAAGTTTAATTAAACAACAAGGAGGGCACATGTATATTTTAATTATTAGTTTATACTATATTAGGAGGAAAAAATATAATGTATACTATACTTTATCATTATAGCTCTGTAATTCATTTCTATTACATGATCATATATATATAGTTTCTTAAGATCATTCACATGGATTTTATATTTGACATATATTTTTCTTTTAATAATTTATCTTACAGTATACAACATTTTTCAATATTCCTGTAACCACCACACTTAGTAAGTAAAAGAAATTTATTTTAGTTCTATAATTAACGAAGTCGTTCTGCAGATTGCATTCCTTGTCAGTATTTTAGATTTTAATGGTATTTAATGCATAAAAATAATATTTTAATATTATAAGAAACATATAATATTTAATTTTAATTACTGTAGTCAAAAATTTCAGTTCACTAATATAATGCTACTATGTTTTTATATTACTAATACGTATGAAAAATAATTTATATATTTTTATTGCATCAATTGGAATATGAAACGTTTGCACTTTTTCAGTATTCAGCATATAATTCTTATTGTTCTCTTTTCCGATAATAAAATCTATTGTTAACTCAATCCACAAGTACTGCAGAGAAAGTAATAAATAAATGAAAAGGCAAATTAATAGAATAATTAAATGGTTTCTACAAGGTTGTATAATACTACAGTTTTAAATAAATATAAATATAATTGTACAATTTTAATATACAGTTCTTTAATATTATATAATACTTCTCTATACAATTTGAAAAAATAATTTAAAAACTAAGAAAGTAATCATTTCCTTAATTTAGAAAGATATAAATGCAACTAATAAATAAGCAGAGTTTTATAATGTATTTACCGATTTTAGTAATACCGTTCGTACCTTGTGATTTTAACGTTATTCTAATTTGTTGAGTAAAATGTCGATATTCGTTAATAAATAAGCACTAACACACAAAACTAATTTGATGAAATTTTCCAAATAAAAAGATTTTCACAACGAAAATGTTATTACTTCTTACACTTACACAGTAGTCAGTTACATCTGCTTTAGGGATATCCATCGATGGAGCTCAACTAATGTATATTAACACAATAATCGTACATTACTATGTACTTGTCAATATCGTTAGTACTATCGTTAACACATTGTATACCGCAAGCAAGGACATTCTTTATGCTTCACTTTTTAGAAATATACTTAGATACAATCAAAGTTCTGTCAATTGCTGTATGTATAACAGACTATACAGTGTTATATTTTATTTATTACGGAAACATAGTATTGCATTTATATGTATTTATACGGTTTTATAGTTTCCTTAATACTTCTAAAAAAACTCAGAGTTAATTGTTAAAAACAATTAAAGTTAATTAATTATACTCGATATATTGTAAATATGAATTATTATTATTCATATCATAATAATCATTATTATTCATTGACAGCAACAAGATTGCGTATATCTAAACAGGTACACAATGTGTTAAATAAAGTTACCGAAAATTTCAATTGAAATTCGAGAAATCTGTTTTGAGCTTAATAGATGGTGTGGAGATCTTTATTTGTGGCTTCACAAGATCTACAGATCGGGTATGCCTTTGTGCTTGTTGATGAGAAGATCTGACTGCATTTTCTAATTTCGTTTTCAGGTCTGTAGACTGTGACATTAACGTTTTAAATTCCTGAAATAGAAATATACATTCAAAGACTGATTACATACTTAATCACACTTGCAAAATAATTATTTAAGCAGTGTAGACATCATACCTGAGGATATTTTGGTCCTATTTTATTCAACCACTGAAAACTCTGTTGATGAAGACTCAACTGATATTTAGAAGCATGCTGAAGTTGATCTCCTTCCAATAAATAATTAATTAAAATTGGCACAAGTAAAGTCAGCATCTGTATACCTAATTATGTACAAAGAAGGAGTATATTAATTTTTGGTGTTACGTAAAGAGAATAACTACATACTAAACAAGTTGAAGCCATTCTAAAGCATTAGTTTCTAAACATGCTAACTACTCCTTACACACCTTGTAAAAGGTCTCCTGAATTGCATGTAAAATAATCTTCGTTAAAATTGATCTTAATATCGTTTCTAATTGTAATAATGCAATAATACGTAAACCTACGAAAAATTAATAGAAATTTAGTACGTACGGTGAGAAAGATCAGCAAGTCCTACGAGAGCTTCAACAGTGCTGGCACATTCCAATGTAAAAGATAATTCGACATCATTTACAACTTGCTTGCTTTTATCACTATATAAATACTCCACTAATCTGGGAGCTAACGCATGAATATAAGGTGTACTAATTGTACGTTCTGGATGTAAAAATATTGTTCTCAATGTTTGGACACATTTCAGTCTGACCTAGAAACATTGAAAGATATGTATAAAAATTTGTATCAGGCTCAAGCATTATATAACTTACCATTATACTTTCTGATTGGAATGCATGTCTAAAATGATTGATGCATGGAAACTGCAGGTTAGGTGCATTCACAACTTCTGGTAAAGCATGAAGAACGAAAACCGCAATACCCAATATCATTGACACTTCATCCATTTTCATCTCATCGTTTCCTATTCATGTATTGATTTATAACACATTTCCAAGAAATTATATTGATTCGAAGGATATAATTATTGATCTACCTGTTTTCGCGAGATCGATGATTTTAGCCAGAGCACTTTGCAAAAGGCTTGTCCACTGATCTTGACTCCTATGATCCTTTGCATATTTATTTGTAGTAAGGTTTCTCATGCAATGCAACGCTGCATGAACTGGTATATCCGATCCCGTTTTATTACATTCATTATCCATACGTACTGCAGTTTCTTTTATCACTCCTGTTGCTAGGTACAATAATGTCGGCAGAATTGCTATAGCTCCTAAAGAGAAATATAATTCAAATTGGTATAAAATTCTTCTACGCGGTTAAACATTTGGACCATCTGTCGCAACAAGCGGATACCTTGAGGAGAACAGAGGGTAGGAAGAGATTCCATTATATTAAGCGCAGCTGCAATGAGCTTTCCACTCTCTTCGGATGGTATGTACCCTTTTTGGGATAAAATTGCTGTCGTACCACCAGGGTTAGGATTCAACGCTGGTATTTGACGTACCAAAAGGCACAGGCACACCTCGAGAATAGCAAATACCAATGACGTTCCTGGAATAAGCTCGCCACTTTCTTCACCTTCCCCCAATAGATCTACGTCTTGACTTTCATTGCTTTCTTCATGGGCAGGTGCAATTTCTGTAATAACATAACACACATTGATTGTCATTCTGGAAAATCATCCTTTAGATTTGTCCTCGCTTGTTACCAAACACCCTGTATATATATTTATCGTTGCTCACCTTTCAATTTATTTTTCTTCCTTTCCGCGAGATCTTCTTGTGCAGCTTTCATTACTTGTTTCAAAACCTCCATTACTACCATTTGAATTACATAACTTTCTCTCGTTAACAGCATTCTAAAATACAAGGTATTTAAACAGATTAAAATATTCTGTTTCGCGTGTGTCTACAATGATCTTAATCAAGAGCGCGTACCTGTGAAGAACATTGCACAGTTCAAGTGGTAAGGAGCGATCTGTAATTAACACTTTACGGGCCCATGCTGAGTCTAATAAAGTGTACAAGGCGTTCAAGCATGTTTCTATGTTCTGAGTAGATTCGGAAGTTCGTGGACTACATAGAGCTTCCATGCATATACCTAGCACGTTAAACAAATAAATAATATGCACAATATGGGTTACGTTGCGAATTATCACTCAGACGATAATTACCAAACAATAAATGAAATCGTTCAACGTTGGTATTAGCTTTAGTAGCGACATCGTTGTTGTTGTTGTTGTTGTTATTATTTGCTGCGTTCGAAGTCTCCACTTCGGTGTTCGTTTCCTCTAATCCAAAGCCTTTTGCATTCAGCCAGAGTGTCGCAGCGTGAAGAATCGGCGCCCATGATTCTGCATAATGGGGTCGAGCGGAATCCATTGTATCTGTTGTATAAAAAGCACCTCCGTCGTGCGGTAATTGACTAGAAAACTCTAATAATACGAGAAATTTATTAGTGATATACAGGGTGAGGCGCTAGAAACCTGAATAACTCGGCTGCTATTGGTGTTAGGAAGAAATCCATCAGACGGAACTTGCTTGGTTTCGAGGGAACATTAATCTGATGTTAGTAGCTTTTTCGTAGGTGGACGCGTAAAGGACATATGAAGGTCAACTTAATTTTTTTAAATGGAATGTCCCATTTTTTATACCATAGATCGATAGAGTATCAAAGTCTGAGTATAATAGCGTTGACCTTCATATGTCCTAAACCTAATAATTAACGAGATATTGTCCAAAGAAGAAAGAAAATTGTTTCGATAATATCTCGTTAACTGTTAAATTTAGGACATATGGATGAATGCATTTCTTCCTAACACCAATAGCAGCCGAGTTATTCAGGTGGCCTGTTTCTAGCGCCTCACCCTGTACATAATCGTTATTAGTAATTACTATCATACATTCTATATGCTCAGTATTCGGAAGTAATTATACCTGGTGGTAAGGAAAGCAGAGCGTGATCTCGCAGAGCAGCTAGCCAATACTGACTCAAACTTAACAACTCTGGTTGCACTAAGCTCAATAAACTTTCAGTCTGGAATTCAAACTTCCCAAAATCTTCGTCGTTCCCTTCGTCAACGTGATTCATATTTTGATTAAACGTGTCTTTACTGTTTAACGCAGCACCGTCACGTATCATAGCAACGACATACACCTGAACAAGGTATTCATGTAAAAGTGGTTATCAAAATGTTTGCGCGACAGCGAACAAAAAAGCGAATAATAATTAGCCAGCGTATTTCTTGCAAATAAAAACTGTTACAAAAATGTGAAAGTGTAGGAAGTAACATTGTTCCGTGCAAGCAACGTAACGGCGGGTGTAATATTTTGTGTAGATCGCAAACATAATTGAAGAAGCTTTGCGAGCTGTTTATATCTTACCTCCGCCCATGCTTTCAATATTGCTAATCTTTCCAACGTTAACAGGCTTTCGTTATAGAGTTGTGGTCGTGTTTGTCCTTCCCTTAACTTTTCCAGAGAGGATACAAGCAGCTGATGCACTCTCCGAAGATCATTCAAATCTCTAGCCACTCCACTTCCGATCCAAGCGCTGCAGGCTTGGCAGGCAGCAGCCGTGACATGCGACGCTGTTTCCGTTGAAAATGCAGGCCTCAATGCAGCTCCGACCTACAACAATTGATTATTAAATAGAAATACAATGCACCATTCAGATATGAATCACTCGTATGCTTATAAAGGACTAATTACTTGTGCTTGGAACTGTTCGAGTAACAAGTGTCCAGGAAATTCTGGTTCAGGAACTTTCGCAAACTTATCTATGATCTCTTGGAGGGTTTTCAACCCTTCGAGTCGCAAGGGGTCGCAATCGCTAGTCGCTGCCATGAATGCCATTCGCACCAAATCGGAAAGATGCAGTACCAAGAAGTCACCTTAATTCAGAATTAACGTATGCATAAGTATGTCGCGGATACGATACGATACTACATTTTTGACATACTTTTTCCTTTGGACAGTTGCATTTCTTTCGCCAAGGCTAGATCGAAGTGTGCCAGTTTATTGTTCACACAAGCAGTCACAATTCTTCTAACACACTGCGCCGCAAAAACTCTAGTTGGCCATCTTGGAGTGACCGTTGGCCGTTGTTTTGTGGATTCGTCTGCATGGAATTCGGCTTGATCGTCATCCCCTTCTCCATCTGCGTTGTCGTTATCTGCAGCACTGTCCTCAACGTGGACCGCGTTGGCTTCTTCGTTGCCGCACGTTTCTGCGTACAATATAACACGCGAATAAATCATCTTTATTCTTTAATTAGACTCGCGCATAAAATCGTAGGTATACCCGATGCTATAGTGAGAACATCTTTGCACAAAGACAACCATTGTGATAAATTATCCGCCGCCAGTATTTGCAACATGCTGGTCAACGTATCGTGGATATCCTTGATTAATTTATTATCGGTTTCTGTATCCAGCATGCTGAACAGAACACCAGGAAGACCGGTTTCTGTTATCACAAGACCTTCTACCACATTAGTGTCCCGACTTTCGTTAGCCAACGTCATTGCGTGTTCGCATACTTCTTTTGCTTCGCGTTGAGCTAACTGACGAAGACAGGATATGGCGGCTTTGCGTAACAGTAAGTGATTGCTCGATAAGGTTCGCTGTCAACGAAAGGACAGAGAATGCAACATTAAAACAAGACAACCAGCCGTATTTATCGTACTTATGTTACACGATCATTCTTACGCATAAGGTAGGAACGAGAGAAGACAAATTAACGTGTCTCGGTGCAAACAAATGCAACTGTTGAAGGCATCCGGTAGCTTCCGCTTGTACAAGAGGATCCTGATGATCTTGCATGATAGCACAGGCGCACAAAAACGATGAACGAGCCATACAAATGGTCGACGTGTTACCTGAGAATTATTAACATTGCCAAATTGATCGTTCTCTACTGTTTGTGTAATGAAAGTGTTCAAGTTTAATGAGGATAATGCAGGCTTCCAACCTTGTAATTCTGGTCCTATTGTTGTAATAAGTGCTGATAACACTTTCCCTATACATTGATGTACATCGATATAAGAATGAGGAACGTTCAGAAGAAGAGTTAATGCTAAGGACAGCGTAGGTTCCACGTAGCCTCGAAACATTGGTCCACCAGAGTCGGCTATCAGTGCAAGAGCATGCAACGCCCATACCTGAATAGATTTACGTATTGTAAATTCGAAGATTCCAGTTTGCGCATTGTAAATGTACGGAGAAAGATATGTATTTAGAATCGTAATCTTACTTGCACAACAGGCGATGAATTATCTTGGGCGAGTGCGAGCAAAATACTGACACTCGTGTTCAGATGTTGGCTGGATCCCATCCCTCCGACATATTTATGAAGGCATCCCAACGCCAAAGAGTGACCGGTTCTACTCGCAACGTCGCGAGCAGATTTCAAACGATCGAAACTCGTTTGCGCTAATTCCGCTGTAAATTTAGGATCCGAGATAACTTGAGCCATTCTTCCGACAGCTTCACCCGCTGCCCATCTCAGTATCGAATTGCTGCTCACTAAAGCACTCTGCAAACGTGTACAGCATTAGTACAGACTATTTGAACGCAATTACAAGTAGAACGACCGAGCAATAAATGCGACTGACGTATATCGCTTTGTAATAGTGACAAGATTGTACCCATTCAGACTTCATACAACTTTCATTGTAACATGAGGTTGAATGAAGAGGTTCGTTAAAAAATTTCCGATGAAAACATTTTTACAATTTCGGTGATTGTAAAAGAAAAAATTGGGAACCAGTCATTTTGACTGCTCCGGTCGTTCTAGTGTTAAGTGTATCTAAAAGAGTTAAATTTACAGTTCCTATTAAAATACATAAAAATATAATTGGCTATATGGATATGCAGAGAAGAGCCCCCTCTATCACTTGACTCAAACTTGAACTTTCTGGCGTCTTTAGTTTTTGCGTAACACGCATTTTTTATCAAAATCATGCATTTCTACGAAAACCAATATTTCTCGAAAACGTTGCGCGATAGAGCAATTCTGCTTTCGGATTTGGTTTTAGAATGACAAAGTGTATAAGAATCACCCAACAGGTATTACCAAAACAATTTTGGTGTTGGACAGTGTAATTGAAAATGAATACGCACTAAACGAAGTCTTACAATTATAAGATTAGTGGCAGACTTTTTCACATCCTCTTGACCGAATCCAGTTTTTGCTTCATTCAGGCCCTTTAATCCACTCAACACAGCCGTAAAAACATTCATCTGTATTGCTTCTTGTCTACCAGATTTTGTATGCTTTATGCACTCGCTGAAGTGATCTAGCATCTGTAATCTGTGCTTGTTCGCCACACGTGGGAAAATTTGTCCAAATAAGGACACGGACAGGTCAATGACAGCCACTCCCAAAGGTAGGGGACCAGGAATTATTTCACCCTGTAGACAACATTATTCAAATTAAATGTTACAGCACGATCAAGCTGTAATGAATCGTTGAGATATTTACTTGTGGCACCGGTCTGTAAAGACAACACGGGTTGTGTTCCAATGCTCCAGATCCTGCAGCACTATTTGGCTGAAGCTGAAACAAACGTACAATATAAGAAAAAGTATTGTTTCGTAAGATATATATTGTGATAGTTTTATAACAATATATATACATATATAATTTACGAAGAGTAGTATATTGATATATTAACACTAGATTTACGATTTTTCTAATATTTTTAATTTAAAATTATTAAGATCTCAACGATGCATACATGAGAAATTATTAGGCAAATCTATTTCTTTGGGTATACATTATTGTAAAAATATTGCTAAAAATGTGGGTAGAAGGTCCTTGTTATTTTTACACAGTAATGCAAAATAGTCACTTTTAGTGCTCCGTAAACCTAGTGTTAAACACATGTAAAAACATAATTGTATAAGGTATAAATCATAAATGAAATACATAACATAACAAAAATACATAATATGTTGAAGATTGTGTCGTGACTCGTACATTAAAGGTAGAATGTGTTCGAGTGAAATAGAGCTACACGAATAACATATGTCGACAGTAATGAGGGTTTTAAGAAATTAAAAAAAGAAATTAAATTGGTTAATTTCTACATTAATACCTGGCACACAAGTATATTCATAGATCAGTGTAAAATTTTTTTAAAAAACATAAAAGAGAAAGAGAGAGAGAATATAGATGAGTGGCAATGCTGTTACAGACTAATGAAAGGCTTCATAGAACATTACTCACATGTTCCAAATCCGCCCTTCTGTTAGGTTCCATCTAGACACGATCATAAATGATACACATTAATGACACTAAGCTTAAAATATGTCACGTTGACGTACCCTCTTTGTATCACGCCTGACTTAACCACTTAGTTACATTCTTTTTGTTAGGGAATACCAATAATGTAAAGTTAGTACACTGAAGTTGAATGATTTACGTCAATCAATGGAGAAACGATCACGTTACACTTTAAAACGCTTACTTGGTCTTCTATCGTACGGTGATCCGTTTCTTGCAACCATGTGCCGAGAATTACAGAATCGTTCGCATGACAAACAGCACGTAACAACGAAGTTGTTGTGTTTCCGGGGTTCTCGGTCAATGTAAATTCCGACACCAACATTCTCAAAAGATGCGTGTAAGAACCTGTTCAATTTATTACACGTTTATATTGTAATACGCGAACATTAAGACATACTTGGATATACTAGAATATACCAGAATATACTTGAATATACTAGAATATTTTACAATACACTAGAATATATCGGAATATAGTCGAATGTACTAGAATATAGCAGCATACTCTAGAATACACTAGAATATATCGGAATATAGTCGAATGTACTAGAATATAGCAGCATACTCTAGAATACACTAGAATATTTTCATTTAACGAACTTCTATATTCACCTTCAAAAGTTTGCGGTGGTAATAATAACAACGTTTCGTACAAACGTAAACGGACCATAGCAGCCGGAGCTTTCAATTGTTGTCCATAATTCTTTAATACAGGTGACAAGCTAAAATTTGACTTTTCGGTATAAAATTATCTTGGAAATATTTCCTATAATTAAATAAGACAGCAGCTAACGTACTTTGTTAACATTGCCAGTGCAGATTCGATGGGTGTCAGAAGACGTCTCGTGATATCGTCATTTAGAAGTTCCGGACAATGCAATAGGAAACTGTGCATCGCCGATAATGCACCAGCTCTGCCTTCCAATGTCACTTGCCAAGTAAATGCATCACCCCTGGCTTTTTCACTTTCAAGTTCTTTATTGGAACGGGGAAAAGAGTTTCTCCATAGCAACAGCATTCTAGGCAATAAGCCTTTCACCACTGCCGTACCTGTACGGTTAAAATTATGATTTCAAGAATAATATTCTATATTTACAAGTACATAATCTAGAAAATTAATCTACTATTTACCAAGGGTCATTATAGCTCCAATTAGGAGCCATCCAGCGTGTGTCCTATTTAGCGACAAACGACTGTTCTGACTCGCACTCCTCAAGAGCTCCTCAGCGGTGTTGAAAATGATCTGCATATGAAATCAGATAAGTTTGATGATGGTAACATTTTTATTTACCTTTACTTGTCACGTCCGGTGGTTCGACCATAAACGAATAAACGCGTAAAATAAAGAATTAGTATGAGTTATTACAGAGAAACCTGATGATGTGATGCAAGGGAATGGAATAAGAGTAAAATATCAGTCCAGCTTGTTTCGTGATTATTCGGGCAAATTCATCAGGTTTTATGGTTGCCAATGCGAGGGCATTGGTCAGTACCTGTTCCTCCAAGTTGCATCTTTGAAGATAAGTTGAAGTATTTTTCCACGCTTCCTAACTGCGTAGAGTTGCCAACGTATATTTTACTCTTATTTTATTCCCTCGCATCACATCATCAGGTTTTTCTTTAATAACTAATACCAATTCTATATTTTACGCGTTTATTCGTTGATGCTCGAACCACCGGACGTGACATACTTTTCCTTTTGTGCGAGATATTTACTTTTCCTTTTGTGTGAGGAACTCCGAGCGGTGATAAACGAACACTGCCAAGAACTGCAGCCAGTGCACTACTGTAACCAGCTATTGCTTCCGGTGAGCTGCGCATATTTTCGATTCCTTCTACACAGCGATCAATCAAAGGCGTTATTTGACTTGGAACGGCCACGCAAATACAGCGCAGACACCAAGAAGCTGCGAGTCTTGCTGCTTGACACGGATGAACCAGGACAGTCATAATCGTATCAATTAAATCTAAAACGTTATATGAAGTATTAGTATTAAAAATTTAGTAAGTCATGAAAAAATACGTACGAGCAGAATACGTACTCAATGATTGGTCGGACAACAAGTTACAAGCCGTTGTGCCCAGTCCCAAGATCAAGTTTCCCATTTCTTGTAACGCACAAACCAACAAGTGTTGGCTAAACAATGTCTCTTGATTGCAGTCTTTAGCATTTTCTGGACTAAAATCTAGAATATCACGAGAAAAATGTTAACAAACATGATTTAAGAAAATGTAGACGCAATGAGAGCGATCAACTTTACCAATAGAATTCATTTGCTTTAAAATAATGTGTGCTATTTCCTTGCAGGCAGCTGCTTGGGCTCCTTCACCTAATAATTTCCCGATAGTACCGTGTAATATGAAATTGACACATTTTCTGGAGTACACAGCGTCGACGTGTGAACTAGCAGCTTTCGGGTTAGTCACAAGATCAAGAACATGAGCAACTAACGCACCAACATTACGTTCAAGCCATGATCCTCCCAACATTTGCACAAATACCACGTACGCCTGATGTTTTGAAGAAAAAGGCACATTACTAAGCATATAAGTTAACAACATTTTTGTATTTATATGTTTCCTTACGTGTGTGACCCCAACTCGGACTTCTCTGTTAATACTAGAATTTCCTTTAATTATCTCACCGGTGCCTTTTAAGAAACCTACTCCTCCCCTTAAAAAACCAGCCATTAAAATATTCAATACCTCATCGAGGGAAATTTGCTTATAGTTTTTGTTTTGTGTCACTAAACAGAAACAATCATCACTGTAAATATTTCTTGTCGAGATTTAATATTAGGTTCTTGCATATGAAATGTCCGATTTTTACCAGTAACAATAACGGTTTTTACTGTTTTTAATTATACATAATGATTTTTATCATAAATTCATAAAATCTGCAACATTTGCATTTTAACACTAGATTTACGGGACCCGTCAAAATGACGGGTTCTAATATTTTTAATTTAATATTATTCAGATTCTAAGATTACATACATAAGAAATTATTTAGCAAATTTATTTCTTTGGGTATATATTATTTTTAAAATATTGCTGAAAATGTGGCTAGCACGTTCTTGTTATTTTTATGAGGTAATGCAAAATAGTCGGTTTTAGTGCTCCGTAAACCTAATGTTAAAATCGGACATTTCATATGCAACAATCGAATAAGTTAAAATATAATTCTGGAAGATACCTGAAGGATTTTTCCCCTTTGGAGTTGAAAGTTGGGTCATTGCTACTAAACTACCTAACAGTTTTGCAACAGCACATCTCACTTCATAATTTGAGCCTTCGAACGCTCGGAAACAGAGAGTAGCAACGCTCTCTATTTCCGTGGTGTATAAAAACGGAGCATGATTTAACATTTCCAACAAACACTGTAAATTGATTTATATTTAAAATTCTTATTATTCATGCCACCGTGTATATATGACAAAAATACAGTACCTTTGCAGCAGCACATCTTACAGCCATTACTCTGTCCGTAAGATAGTGTCTAGAGACCTTGTATATTTCTTTATGAACATTCGTAATTGCAGATCCCATGCCAGCGCAAACCTATTAAATTTATATAAAACGTAAAAACAATATGGTATTCTACAGAGTCAAGATTTTACCTTTTCAAGAGTATGCATGATCTCTATTCGCGTTTGTGATTCCGCAGAGCGTAAAGATTTTATAAGAATTTGAACAGTCTCTTCGTACGATCTACCCATCATCCTTCCTAATTTTTCGTACATACATCCTACACAGCATATAGCAGCTCTACAAACAAGTTTCATATACGTATCTTACGTTTAAAAAATGTTATTGAACAAGAAGTGAATTGCTTACAGTTTTGTCGGGAGAAAACTTGGAGAGTCATCCTTATTTCTGAGAATATCATTGCATTTATTGACAGTATCAAAAAGCAGAAATGTATCACCAACGCTGAACAGCGTGGCAAGACATCTTGAAATAAGTCTACGTGTAGGGGGACCAGGAGCACCCTGCATATGTTTAGTTAACTGTTCCACTAGTTTCTGTTGACATCCTTTAATGTCACTCTGCAAACGTAAAATGATCATTAGATGTTTTTATTTGCAACGAGTTTTCGGTGATAGCCATCCATTCCGCTAAATCAATTTTGTCTGGTTCTAGGCGAAATTTTAAAAAATGAGATAAATACGGATTTTTGTATGCTTGAACAATGAGATTGTTAAAAAAATATAGTAATAGACGTAAGCGATAAGAAATATCTAATGAAAATAACAATACCTTTTGTGCAGCTATTAAAACCTTATCTAAAAAACGCAACCATTCAAATATAAAAACTGGTCGTTTGGCCTCAGGGATTTGATTAAGGGCATCCTCATTGAGGGTTAAGCTATGACTCAACTCCATCATCGTTACAATAAATTAAATATTAGTCAGCTTTATCTTTTTCACAGTTCCTCTGTAACAAAATTGTTGTCATATAGTTTTGCGATTTGAGATCAGCAGTCGAATGTAATTCGATAAAATAATTATAATTTGTAGACCCAGTATAGATTTAAATACTCGGAATAAATTTACAAGCTGATCCGTACATATTTTTATTATTTGCATTTGCAAATTTATTAGTTCGTATAAAATAATTATGAAATTTAAGAAGAATCGAGAGTAAATACCAGATTCACGTTACTGTCCGCAATATTATGGATATGTGCCAAGTAACATAATTTTTTCTCCTTTCTACGGGATCCATACGAAATCACTTCATTTCATTAAAACTATATAAATATTTCCACTTATTCACGTTCCACTTTACAAAGTTAAACAATACAAAAACGAATGACTTTATAAACGGTCTGCCATTCCTTTCGAATAATCTTTGGTGGTTCCAAGTAATTAGAATAACGATCTGCTTTTTCCATATAATTGACAAATCTTATCATTTGAGTTAGGTTAGGATACATCGGCAATCATCTGATTCAGATGAGAACCATTGACAATCAATTACTAAGAGCACCGGCCAGCTGTGATTTTATTAGAGCTGTCACATCTTTATTACACATACTTTATGGTGCACATTCGTTCTTTCGGCATGCGCGAATACAATACGCGCCAAAATTTAAAAGAGGCAACATACTTTTCTTTTTCACAAAGCAATAGTAGATAATTAATTTTTACCAAACTTTGAACTTCATTTTCACGAGGCAATAGTAGAGAATTAAATGAAATAAGTTTGACCAAATTTTGAACTTCTTTTTCACGAGGCAATAGTAGATAATTAAATGAAGTATGTTATAAAAACACATTTATGTATGTATTTTTCTTGCAAAAAATCCAAAATTGAATTTAAGATGTTAAGTTTATAACGAAGAACTTTCTATTTTATATAAACATAAAGGTGCTCTAGTGTTTTGTATGAATGGACCAAAACTGTAGTTATGAAGCATGTAGGATGCAAACATTTTTTGTTTGTTTGTTGATATGCATCGTAAACTAAGAACATTATGAAACATATATATGCGATCGTTAGCATCTTAAACATTACTCGATTAGCGTTGTTTTGGACGTACACATTTTCTCAAACCTACGTAAGTATCAGTAGCCTGGAAAAAAGTTTGTTTTTTTCTAGAAATTGTCACTCAGAATCCTACCTGTCATGCTAGTTACACTGATACAAAATTGCATAGCACTTTGTTCACAGTACACAACGAAGAAGAAAAGAAGAATAGTTAACTAGAAGTTCTCCACTATTTTGCAACTCAAATTAGTGAAACAACTTTTTCGAAGGAAAGTTCAAAATTTATTTACAGTTATTAACATTTTAGCTTAATAATTTTCATTCAAATAACAATCTCAGGAGAATCTATTAAATTGTATTACTCGAGCGTGGATGTTACTATTTTATTAAAGAGAACATATGTAACCCGAGGTCGTGATTATTAATAAATATGTCGACGGTCAACTTACTGTTTATGCGCATCTAACTTTCATTGGCAAAGGATGGAGGGAAACGGAAGTCGATGTAATTCGTTTATTCTCAACAGTGCTGTAATTTATAGTAATTTAGGAACATTGGACTAAATCAAGCACACCATTTATTACTGCATAAATTTTATATAATTTCTACATTGTCTCGTCGTATTGCATTGCCAGGAAGTTGTATACGCACAACGGTCCAGAAATAAGTTGCACAAAAAGCAGTAGATACGTCACAAAGTTTTTTTTATTATCTCCGACTCCCCGCATTAATGAAAGGACAGCAAAATTGATTTACCTGACTACCAGTGACATTTCTTCTTGACGTTCCGATTTATTAACTATAGCGAGCTGAGTCGAATTTTGATTTTGTTATAAACGATTAAAAGTGCGATTTTAAGTCGAAAATCGTGGAAAATCGAAATTTTTCCACTTTTAAGCGTTTATAAACGGCGTGATTATTCTTTAGAATTATTCCTGTATCGCGATTTACTTTTTCCGTGCGATAAGTCGGTGACGAGTGGAATTACTACAGTACGTACACATTATTCGATTTTCTAATGCAAAATGGATGAGGAATGAACGTGATCGTAAATAATAGAATTTGTTGTTCCCCACGGGTTTTGATACAGTGTAATTGCCATAAAGTCGCATTGTTTAAATGTCATCGCACGAGTAATCGTTCTTTTTGAGTTACAACGTTTGCCAGCACGATAAAGCCTCGAGGGAAAAGAAAATGGACGGTATTCGATACGGTGAATCGAGAAAAATGCGAGAAAAATTGATGCCGGCTCGAGCAGTATTTATGATTTACGGATAGACTACTAAAACAATTAGAGATGGCTGCGTTAGAATCGTCCGACGATTGCATTAACTATACATGAGTTTCTTTTGTGCTGTTGTTACTTCTTGTCGTTAACTGGGGTATGATTTCGAAAAATTAATTTCCGGCGTCACCTCGTGCTGACGATACGCCGTGCTAAGAAATCACGATCGCGGAACAAAATAACTATTCTGATGATCTCAAGGAGCATGTCATCGGCTTATTAATGACGTTCGTTTTGTAAACTGTTTTTCTCGCTCGTGCGACCATCGCGAAAAAAGTTGTGATGCAACCGGTGCAAAGAAAAGCGTTACCAGATTGTCCAAAAAGCAGCGTGCATTGTCGCGTTTGCATTGCGAGATAATCAATCAACGAACGATTGGCTATTACCTGATTCTTTCAAACTTCTTTAATTTTAAACATTACAGATTATTAATTGCACCGTTTATATATACAAACTCGAGACGATTGTTTCGTAGGCATACTTTTGCTACAAACATGGCATAAAGGCACAATTTTTGGAAAAAAAAAACATAGCTTCTTTGAGTATTGCTTCGCAAAATTAAGAAGAGTTTTAAAATTCGAATATTGCTCCAGATTGCCACACTTAAAATAAACAAAGGTGTTCAATAAAGAAAATAAGGAGACGTTTAAAGAACATATTCATACGAATACCGATATAAAGTTCATCAACAATAATTAACCGCCTAAACGTGACAGGATGATGTCACAAGCACGGATAAGAACCGCAGAGAAGTTCTGCTAATGCAATTGCGGTTAAACTTCTCCTCGGTGTTAATTAAACGAAAGGAAGGACGCATTTACTTGCGTGTCAAGTATCGAAAACCTCGTTATTTTTATGTGTCGTATTTGAAAATTGATTAGCCAATCGTCAAGGTGGTGCCAGTTATATATTTTTTAAAACGAAATAAATTGGGTCCGACAGGATATGTGATGAACGAAAATTGAACACCCTGTACATAATGCTTACCCAGGGAAAAGCAAATAAACAGCAATTGCTGTTTACACTGCCACGTTTTGCGTCCTTCGGAGTCAGTAATTTTGAAATTGCTCGAATAAATCCAGACGACTCGGTTAATGGAAATTAATTGAAATTAACACCGACAAGGCTACGTTTCAAAGAAATTGCTTCGACCGAGGAGGTCGAAAAATGTTTTCATATTTATTCGCTGCATTAACACTAGATTAACCCGTCAAATTGACGGGTTCCAATATTTTTAACTTAATATCATTAAGATTCTAAGGATGCATACATAAGAAATTATTTAGCAAATTTATTTGTTTGGGCATGTATTATTTTAAAAATATTGCTAAAAATGTGGGTAGTGCGTTCCTGTTATTTTTATGAAGTAATGCAAAATAGTTGCTTTTAGCGCTCCGTAAACCTAGTGTTAAACCAATCGATGAGAAGATGGATTTTCTTCTTCACGCGTGTTCAAGCACGAATGTTACAATTATAAGCACATCGATTACCTACATATACGCTCAAACCCCTTTTTATTTTCGTCCGAATTGATTGGCCGTGCACGGCGATGCTCGAACAGACAAAACGCTGTTCGGGAATCATTTAAATCTTCTTTCCCGAACAACCAAAGCACAGTGGAGCTGAATGATTATCGAAAAACCTGCTTTCGACGTATGGAATGCCACCTGTTCCTGGCCCCGAACGATAGCGCTCGTTCACGCAAGCACGGTGAAGGGTTACCGAGGATCCTGCGATCCAGGATGACTTTTGATTATGGAAATCGTGTTTCCCGATACATATTTAACATTTAATTCAACCCGAGGGAAGCGCAACGCGACCGATCAACACGTGTTCCCGGCCGCAGCGGCACAGAATTATGCATGCACACTTATCTAATTTACGTTTCTCTCGGTTACCAGAAAAAAAAAACCTAATCGCAAATGAAACAAGGAAATTGATAGTCGCAACAAACTTTTGTGATGCGGGCTCGGAAGAATGCGAGAAGAAACATTAGAGAAGCAGAGATTGATTTACTATCATTCGGAGCGATTAACGCCGGAACGTTTATGCAAATTCAAATTCTTATTATCCAGTTATCGAAAGCGATAGTTAAATTGTTATTGCAAATTCGTTAAATCCGCGGTTCGTTCGTAGTTCGTTCGAGACCAGAGCTCGAATGTGATAAAAACTGTGAGCATCGGACGAGAGACAGGATTAAAACGCACAGTGTGCTCATTTGGAAGGTCAAATGACTCTATTCTTTTTTCCATTTAATTACATACATCTTCTAATTTCTTATGCTGCGTTAATTTAATGTTTACCATCGTTTTTATCCGGTGCCGAGGTTTTTCTTTTGATGTGCATCGAACGTGTTCTCGCTCAGTGTCCATGTGTCAGCAGTATTGGGCCTATATTTCATTCTTTTCGGTGAATCTACTATGAAAAAAGCGGGGCAAAAAGTGATCAAACATTCCATTTCTCAACGCAGGATCCGCAGCTTATACATTTTAGTCGTATGCAAATTAGTAAAATAGGAACAGGGTAAGCTGCAAGAGAGATGAATGATGTCTTCGTTTCATTTTTCTGCAAAAAAATGGTGACAGATACCAGTTTCCGATACTACTGTGTTGAGGCGTAATTAATATTCCGTTTCGTTACTTATCTATTTATCAATCGTGTATCTTCAGCTATTGAATTTTAATGGTTTCATTATAACGATTTATTCAATATTGTTTGTACAAATAATAATGTACGCCTAAAATTAGTAATGGCTGCAGGTATTGATGGAATTTTGTCAACACTGATCGAGTTTACTCGTTGTTCATTAGGTTTCGATTGGATCAAGTTGACACTTCCATAAAATATTTTAGGAATATTATTCCCAATGTTCATGTTAAAAATGTTTAAACATCTGCAGTTGAGCCTGTTATTCGAGAGGCTACGACACGCAAGTTTATGAAATTGTAGAGACCATTTACATAATTACTAAAAGCGTCATTCGTTTATTGGCCATCGATTCCCATAATCACCCCTTGCATAATATATTCAAAGCAACGTGATCCTGTATTTTCAAATTTGTACGTTCTCCAATTACTTTTTGTATTCTGGATATAATTTTGTAAAAGCGATTTGCGCGATAGTTGAGTCGACGAAAGAACTTTCCGATTCGCTTACACGTTAGCGCGAAGTTAAATATAAAACCCCACGTTAAAAATAATTGAATGTTCGAACGTGATAGGATGGTTTCGCAAGCACAGATAAAACCACAGAAGAGATCTGCAAATGCAATTGCGGTTACGCTTATCAACCGGAAGCACGGATTGACCTTGATGAAAACCACAATATCCACTGGCGACCCTCTCCCGAACCGTATCACATCCAAAAATGTTCACGCTGATGTCATCATTTCGTTCTCACCTGAATCGGCGCGGTTATCAATATCTGAACATGATTAATCGTTCCATAACTTTGTTAATACTTTTGTTGATACTTCCGTGCGAGTCTCGGCACTCTTTCTGGCGCCGTTGCGTTCGGTGAATGTTTGCAATCGTACTGCAAAATGAATTGTTTCTGCCTTCGTCCGTCTTCAGGTTCTGATTTCAATCGAAACGTCGCAGTGTTTGACGGGTAGGCCTGCGCTGCGCGTGCATCGTGCGCTAAGACGCCATCGCGAGACGCTAAACATCGGAGGAACTGTTCAGATCGCGGACAATGCGTCCGTGAAATGTTTATGACAATTTATGTTACGTTACCGATAAAACTTCCACCGCGCTCGCTGCGTGAAAGTCCATTCACAGATTACACAGCAATACAATGATTTTTGCAACTAGGCAGCCGATCTTTGTGCGAAATAAAAATTTTCTACCTGAATTTCAACAAACTCGGGTGAGATAAAAGTTTATTTTCCTTCTTAATATGCTGTATAGGTTGAAAATAAATTTATGTAAATTCTCTTAAATTCTCGAGAAATTGTATATTTGATTATTTCTCTTTCGTCGAGAAAAATTCCAGTAGTTCTCGAGAAATTTAAATTTAGGTAAATTCTTCTGAATCTCATTTGTTTTACAGCATATAAATTCTTAAATTCTCTTAAATTCTTATTTAAAACTTTAGAAAAACTGAATACTGAATTGAACAATTTGTTTCTTTTCGTTATTAAAGAAGAAATATCTAAAAGAAGAGACAAGATTGTTATATCCCTCATAAAATATCTACATAATCGAGAATCTCTGCGAAAAGATTCAGAAGATAATTTTTTTTATTTAACATCCAAGGCGAAAAGGTATAAAATGGCGAAACTAATTCTAAGCAGACTTTTTGGAAAATGTAGCAACGATTCTTATGAAAATAGTGAAAAACTTTCAGATTCCCAGAATGAAGAACCATCACTGGAAAAACAGTTAGAATTAGAAATCGCAGATGGCCTTCAAGAATTTAGTGTCAAGAGTTTGGCGGCAGAAGAAGATAAATTCCGGACTGTGACAAAGGAATTCCAAATTTTTGAGTCGACTGAAAAAAGGACACCCAATCTTCAGAAACTTTTGGATGTTCTGTATACGATAAAGCCAAGATCCACACAAAATGAAAGAAATTTTTCTACGGCTACAAATTTTGTTACAAAAAGAAAGGAATGGATTGTCTGATTCTACATTAGACGTCATATCCGAACACGACAGAATTTCCATGCACCATATCTGTCGGAACCTTCGGAACCTTCGGAGGGTCACTTGAGAGGTGCTCGAGACGCTCGCAACAAAAGCTAAGAGCCGCGCACAGCGGGGGTTTCTACCTAACACCAGAACAGTTTACTCCCCTCTACCCCCGGGTATGCCTACGAATCCGCTGAGAGCTGGGTAGTGTCCGATGTCCACGTGCCGCCGGTGGGATTCTGTCGAGATAGTCGAAATTCTGTCACGGAAGCAACGGAATTTTTTTTTACATAGAGTTAGGCCTAGAGTCCGGCGGGAAAACGGTCCGGCGACGTCAGATATGATCCGACCCTTATGCTTGTTAAGAAGTCATTTCAAAAGAAAAGCGTAATGTTTCGCTTTATAGAAGTTTGGTAAAAGTTTCCCAATATTTTTTTACTTTATTAAGAATTCTCGAGAAATATAGTCTTACTTCTCATTTCTCGAGAAATGAAAAATGTTGAGAAATCAGGAACACTAGATAGAAGTGGCTGGAAAAGTTCAAAAGTCGACGGTTCGAACTTCGAAATGGCGTCGTTTCGTTTCACTTTATAAAAGTTTGGTAAAAGTTTCCGAATATTTTTTTACTTTATTGAGAATTCTCGAGAAATATACTCTTATCTCTCGTTTCTCGGGAAACGAAAAATATCGGGAAATCAGGAGCACTAGATAGAAGTGGCTGGAAAAGTTCAAAAGTCGACGGTTCGAACTTCGAAATGGCGTTGTTTCGTGAGATTTTCGGGAGCAGGGGAGTTTCAACGACTTTTTCGTTCGGAAAACGCATCGTTGACGCACCGACGTCATGCACTATCGGAAGTCGGTAGTCGAAGAGAGAAGAAACGCGTTGGACGTTGTCTCTCCGCTGGCTTGCGTATGGGGGGTTGCGGTCAGGAGCACTGGTATAAAGCAGAGTGAACACAAGACTCGGGCTCACTAATAACAAGATTAAGGGGGAGAGAGTGTGTAGTTAGCGGACGACGCTATACAGTAGTGTGCGCACGGAAAATCGCAATTTCTGTCGAACAGAAACACAGCGATACGCAGAGTCTTAAGAGCCACTCGACCGCGAGAACACGATGACAGTGTGAAAAGTGTTGTTGACCGCTGGAGGACTATCATCGAAGGGATCCGTTCAAGTGTTTCCACTTCAGCGAACGATATCACGGTAAGCTAATCTCTCGGTAAGCCCCGCGGCATTTTAGCCCACCTACGCGAACAATTCACCGGTCAATCGATCAATTAAGTCGAATTCTTTTCGGATAAAGGACATATTTCGAACGGCTAAGTTCTGCCGTTTGTGGACCGAGTGACACCGAATTTTTCAAGCAAAGTGGCCCGGGTTTCTAGATTAATGTTTTTGAAAACAAGACAAGTGTGCTAGAAAACTTAGTTGTTAGCATTAGCTGAAATTTTACTGGAGCGATGATAAGGCATTTCGAAAAATGCGATTATTATTTTTGAAACTCGTACATTCTTCCAGTAGGATTCCGTCTATGTAGCTTTGTATGTAATATCTATTAAAAATAATTTTGTTTCTAAAATATAGGTCACACAAAACTTGTATTCCTCTTTTTCAAAGCAATTGCAAACCTTCGTCTAACACTAGGTTTACGGAGCACTAAAAATGACTATTTTACATTTCCTTATAAAAATAACATCTATCAAAATCTGTAGCCATTTTTTTAAATAATATATACCCAGAGAAATCAATTTGTTAAATAATTCCTGATGGATCCATGTTTGCAGTCTCAATATTCGTGAATTAAAAATATTAGAATCCGTTATTTTGACGGGTCCCGTAAATCTAGACACTTCCGAATTTTAATTAGTAAACGTTCGAGCCTATTTCCGACTGGAGATCATTCGACAGCAGACTGTAGCACAGAACTCGGTAAAGATGATTCTTCTTTTGTTGACCTCGAAGCTAAGAATCGTTTGCGGGAGAGCCGGAAACACACGCGTGAAAAATTTAAACATTCTCGCGTGAATGCCATGAAATGTTTGTCGGAAATTTTCCTCGGCCGACGGACACGCGTGCCTGCAAACTGCACACTTTCGCTTTTTTCGTGATCGGATAGCAGTGTGAATGATAAACGATGACAAGCTCGACACGCGGAACTGTATTTACTGTTTGAAAAACGCCTAAAATGTTGGAAACCGTGCGGACGTACATATATTAACGACGAGTTGAATCACAAGTTCAATATAAAATCTTTTCAAATAATTTTTGTCACTATAATAATTCAATATAATATAAAATTCGATAGATAATTTTTCCATTCATGTTTCAACGTGTAATCGACATTTTAACACTAGGTTTACGGGACCCGCCAAAATGACGGATTCTAATATTTTTAATTTACGCTTATTGAGATTATGAAGATCCACCTACGTGGAATTACTCAACAAATTTATTTCTTTAGGTATATATTATCTAAAAAATGGATAAAAAACTTGAATAGACACAGTCTTCTTATTTTTATAAAGTAATGTAAAATATTCACTTTTAGTGCTCCGTAAACCTAGTGTTAACCCTCCGTGTGCTATGCCGAAGTCATTCGTTCCGATATAAGAGGACGATTTTTATTTCAAAATAAGAAAATTGCTATCCCGTCTTCTGCATCTTCATCCGAAACAGGACGAAAGCCGATCCCGCGCCATCGTCTTAAATCGAAAGAAAACTAGCGAAACATCAGCGTGGGTCAGAAATGACTCCGGCGTAGGCCTGGAGGTCCGAGGGTTAACCCTTTGCACGCAAAGCTATTTTAACTTCAAAACGAAACATTTCTTTCGACCTAAAATATTTGCCTTCTATACACTTTTTCTTCGTGTTGTACATACGAAAATGGTGCAATTTGCTCGTACAATTCTGAAGTGTTTATTAACTTATTAAATACAAACAAATCCAATAATGTAAAAAATATTTTGAGTATTGATACAGCAATTTTCAGTGGTGACTCTGAAGCACCGCTAGAAATTTTTGTGGCATTATTTCAAGGAAATTACGAAAAATATTACAAAATATTTGTTACATTACGAAATTTGAATAGATCACTAAACATTTAAATATCATACGTGGAAATCGGATCAGTTTCCTATGAATAAAATGGAAATATTCTAGGACGGAAGAAAAATTTAGTTTTAGAATGAAAATAGCTCCGAGTGCGAAGGATTAATTTCGATTTCGCTTCCCAAGAAATCGATAGTTTTCGCACGATCGAAACTTTGTGACAAAAGAGATTTTCGTTTAGAACGGGGTTAGGGGCGATCGGTGAATCCCAAGTATCTTTCGCGAACCGGTTCGATTGGTACACGATAGGTAATTCGCTGTTATGGTTTTTCGGTCGAGTACAATCGCGTGAACGCTTTCCGGCCGTCGAGTATGCTCGCCCATGCGTTGAAGTCTCCGGGCAAAACGGTCGTGACTCTCTTTCGATGCTCTATAATCACGAGTACGTTATTTAACACTAGATTTACGGGACCCGTCAAAATGACGGATTCTAATATTTTCAATTGACGGATATTAAGATTGCAAAGATGGATCCATGGGGAATTATTTAACAAATTGATTTCTCTGGGTATATATTATCAAAACGATGGCTACTATTCATGTTATTTTTATAAGGAAATGTAAAATAATCTTTTTTTGCTGCTTCGTAAACCTAGTGTTAAACAAACAATCGACACGCGTCGATTTTTCCGGTTTCCTCGCAACGCGACAGCCTCGTGTGTATTACACGGGCAGTAGCTGCACCAAACTACTATAATTCGAGTCGCGAGCAAGTATAATTTAACCAAAGTCGTTTGCAAACGCACCGAGTCACCCACTATTTTTTTTTTTTTTATCATTCTTATCGATCTTCTCCAGTGAATCGCTATCTCGTATTTAACCCTTAGCACTCGAATGGCCACCGTAAGGCGCCACTGAAAATTGCTGTATCATTATTCGATATATTTTTTACGTTATTAACACTAGGTTTACGGAGCACTAAAAGTGAGTATTTTACACTACTTTATAAAAGTAAACAGAATGTGTCCGTTCAAGTTCTGAACCATTTCTAAAATAATATATACTCAAAGAAATAAATTTGTTGAGTAATTCCACGTAGATGGAACTTCATAATCTCAATAACCGTGAATTAACCCTTAGCACTCGAATGGCGACGGTAAGGCGCCACTAACATTGCTGTATCATTATTCAAAATATATTTTACGTTATCAAGCTTGTTCGCATTTAATAAATTACCAAACACTTCAGTATTGTACGAATAAATTGCACCATTTTCGTATGTGTAACATGAAAACAAAATATATAGGAGAGAAATATTCTAGGTCGAAAGAAATGTTTCGTTTTGGAGTTAAAAGAGCTTCGAGTGCAAAGGGTTAAAAATATTAGAACCCGTCATTTTGACGGGTCCCGTAAACCTAGTGTTAAAGTTTGTATTTAATAAATTACTAAACATGCTCCACGAGTAAATTGCACCATTTTCGTATGTACAGTAGGTAAAAATATATATAGAAGGGAAATATTCTAGGTCGAAAGAAATGTGTCGTTTTAGAGCTAAAATGGCTTCGAGTGCAAAGGGTTAAATCTGTTCGGTAAAATTCCCTTCGAACGAAGGGGAATCGCTGTCGCGTTTAAAACCTGTAGAAACTGATATCGAATGTCCTTCCGATTATGCGAAAGAATGTCCAAAAACGAAGATTACACTCTATGACGTCGATGTTATGGGCGTGTTTCCAGCATCGATGGAAACACTACTTATTTTTAACGATGATAAAATACAACGTTGATTGGAAAAACATTCGCCTTTTTGGGCATGCAAAGTACGAACCATAATAACGTATATCAACGCTAAACCTACCGGTGAGCGGACAAAATGACCGGTCCTTAAAAAAAGTTACTGTTAATATAATTAAACCTCGTAAAGAAGTATTCAGACACACATGTGTTAGCTTACCGGGACCTGGAGATAAACACATATATACGTTTAATCCTACGCGCGAATTTGTTCATAATTACGATGCTCGTGTAAATGAAGCTTTCGAAAGCTCCAAGGAAGTTCATAGCAAGGAGGACGAGAGTGAGGTTCAGCATTATAAACGTAAAAAGTATAATTAAACCTAGATAATAGTCGATTCGTTGCTGAATGAATCAGTGGAAGAGCAACTTCCATAAAATGACGATACAAATTTATTTCTCTATAATTTCAATTATATGAAAAATACCGCGATACTCCCTCCTCGATTTACAAAATTGTATTCTGTCGTCCATCTTTGCGGTTTCGATGTATTTGTCATCAAACGTGCCTAACTTGATAGCGGCTAATTTATTTTCAGTTGATCACGCCACATTCAGAATAGCTCTTTGTTATACCGATTGTTTAGGTTCAGAAGAGTTATTAAAATGGAAGAGCTATTTAACACTAGATCTACCGGACCAGTCAAAATGTCTGGTTTCTAATTTATTTTTTGTTTTACATATCGTTTATTTTAAAGTGGTCGCATTAACAGCTAGGTCATTAGCGACCACGTTGATTACAGTTGAATATAAAAGAGAAGGTTACAGTTAATATTTACATTGTGGTGGGATGTAGCAAGAAACAAATTTATAACGTTATATATATATATATATATATATATATATATATATATCAATCGATTTAAAAAACAAAAGGACGTTTCCAATATTGTTCTCGTTTAAATTTGTCATGAGGTCATTTTCGATGGAGAATCTCTTTTACAATTACGAAAAAAGTAAATAAAACGAGAAAGAAAAATCGAGAGAAAATATTAAATAGGAGCGTCAGGATATCTCGTTAAAGAGAAACAATTTTTGTGGCGAAAAATGCTGTTCCTAAAACGTCCAAGTTTCACTGTTTATTACAACCGTAATATTGATGAAAATGTACTAATTATTTCATTTTCGAGGTCCACGGACATTTAAGAAATAATGTTCGTTGATTAGATATCGATACGGGAAAGTTCCTTTTTTTGGGGTAAATGTCACTTATTTTTCCGATCCGGACCACTGTGCAGCGTCGAACGTTCGTTAAAAATTGATCTCGTGTTTATTAGGCAGTCTGGAATTCTAACGTGTACGCTTTCCGATCAAGTTTATCAATGTCGTCGCAGGTCAGCGCCACGCTTAGTTTCTGTCGCGGTTTTGCTCGAGTTTTGCGGGGAAACGTGACTTTGTCGAATTCCATGACCGCCGAAACTCGTTTCTCGCGTCTCGTTTCTCGTGAATGAGCGAGAGTGTCCGCGAAATTGTCCACCGTGCACAGGCCCATATTCGCGTGTCCTTTAATTGGCCGAAACGTGTCGCGCGAATCACCGATACGGCGCGGATAAATAATTCATGCGCGCGATAAAGGTTCAGAAAAGTTGCTGCCGAGGACCGTGTTTCGTTGCGGCTGCGTTGCCGCAACACACCGGGGCCGCTATTTAACATTGTAAATGTCCTCGCTGCACGTCCGCGACGAAGATCTACATTAGCGCGAGACGTAAATGCATCTTCGTGCCGTGACTCATGTGCCGTGCCGGGGAGAATAGAAAAGAAAAGAGAAAAAAATGGGGCGACAGATTCCGAGAACGGACCTGGGAATCCGCGTAGAAACGTACCCGAACCACCGCGGCCACCAGCAATCGCCGCGATTGCTATGCAAATACGCCGGCCAATCGCCAATAAATTCGGCAAACCAACGCCTCGCGTATTTCCGTTCTAGCGAGCCGAACGACGCACAGTCGAAAACGCGATATAGATGACCGAGAATGTAAAAGTTTGTTCTTGTTTTAGAATAAATTAGCAAATCCGAAGAAAAATCTTTCTATCCTTTCTTCACGAGCCACAGGAGGCCGGCAAAGTGTGATCTATTGACCGAAGAACGCGAAAAAATTCATTTGCGACAACTTGCAAAAAGTCTAACAGACATTGCAGATTCACTGCGGGAATATTAACGCTAGGTTTACGGAGCATTAAAAGTGAACATTACTTTACAAAAATAAGAAGAATGAGTCTATTCAAGTGTTCAGCCACTTTTTAAATAATATATACCTAAGGAAATAAGTTTGTTGAGCAATAATCGTAAATTAAAAATATTAGAAGAATGTGTCTATCCAAGTTCCCAGCCATTTTTTAAATAATATGTACCTACGGAAATAAGTTTGTTGAGCAATTCCACGCGCATGGATCTTCACAATTTCAATAATCGTAAATTGAAAATATTAGAAAACCTAGTGTTAATGCAGAGGTACAGGTATATTAATTTCACTTGTTCTATCTTTTTTTTTTCAACCTCTGTAATCAATATCGTGTACATCGAAATCGATTTTCATTGCAACTTGAAGCAGTGCATTGTTACCTTTTTACCAATTAAATTTCATTCAATTATCTCGAACCGTTTAGAAGCTATAAACTTTAGAGCGCGAAACGAACATCGAAAAATTGACCGACGTACAATCCGACATCTTTTTTATGTAATTGCATCAGAGAAATGCTAATTTTCAAGGATTCCGTTGGTATCTCCAACAATACAAAACCATAATATTCAGTTTTATGTTGATCATATAAATTTTTAAAATTATTGAATATTTATAAGCAAAATTAACATTGCAAAATTGTGTGACGTCTTGCCAATCTAAGGGAACGAAAGGAATTTTGTAATTGAGTCACGGAAATGCTAATTTTGAAAATAATATTCACAAATATATCAAAACAAAATTCAGTTTTATGTTGCTAATAAATATTCTTTTTGGTCATTTATCCGTAAAATAATAAAACGGCGAATATGAAAGTTTTCGCAAGCATACAGTTTCGTAGCATACGCTTTTTTGATGAATTAGAATCGATTGATATCGATATAATAATCTGAATTAGCGCTTTTAACACATCGGATCATATCGACAATGTTTTTTTTTTTTCGAACATACGAAGCTAGAATCGCAGGAAATGTAGAACGTGAAAAATCATGTTTGATTAATCATTCGTTCTGACAAATTCACAATAAAAATTTTTATTGCTCTACTTGTATTGCAATTTTATGATGCTCGAGATAATTGTGACTAAGAAAACTGGATTTAAAGGATAAATAGGTTGTTCTGTGACTCAATCACTTGTTCGTTAGGTGCGCAACTAAGTCCCTAATCGCTCTGTCATGTCATGCACGTTACCGTAATTGGGATCTGTTATGATTCATTACGTGAAAAAATTACGGTGTGAAAAAATACGTTAACAAGTTCTTTGCTGCCAATCTCTGGTAAAAAGGCTAAATAACCATTAAGTGTCGTCGCGATATTTTGTACTCATCAGTGTTGTCGAGTGAGTTGTAAGTTTTTAAGATGTCACGAAGCAGTTGTAATTTGTTGTCCAGAGTAACGTCTTTCTTACTAAAATGGCTGGTTCTCTCAGCCGGTGACCATTTTGATGCCACCAAGATTGGAACTAGAATAGTTTCTTGATTATTTTCATGTAAATTTTCAAGATATCGCTAAGCAGTTGTAATTTGTTGTCCAGAGTGGTGTGACGGGTTTTAATATTTTTAATCTGAAAATATTAAGATTGTAAGGATGCACGGATGAGAAATTATTTAGCAAATTTATTTCTTTGGGTATATATCAATTTAAAAATATTGCTAAAATTTTGGGCAGCACGTTCTCGTTATTTTTATGAAGTGATGCGAAATATTCACTTTTAGTGCTCCGTGAACCTAGTGTTAATTAGTATCTTCGTAACGTCTTTCTTACTAAAATGGCCGGTTCTCTCAGCCGGTGACCGTTTCGATGCCACCAAAATTGGAACTAGAATAATTTCTTGATTATTTTCTCGAGCAAGGTCGTTCTCCTCGCAAGTCATCCCTGCTGTTCCCAGATTGATATATTCGAGAACCTGTTCGCCTGCGCACCGAAGATTTCCAGTTTCTGCGGCGCACGAAACGAGATCCTGCTTCTGAAAATTGGCACCTTCGCGGAACCTCCGTGTACTCGGAGAACAATCGAGCACCTGATGAACGACGTCAGAGTTCACAAAAGACGGAGACCACGAAAGACCACAAATTTCATGGTTTTCTCGGATTAAGTCTGACGCCGCGTGTGTGTGCACATCTTTTTTTCGATGGTCGGCGCTATTCACTCGGCGCGGACAAACACGAGAGCCTTTTTTTCCTCTTTTTACTCGTGTTTGAACATCGTACGGTCGGAAAGCCGCAAACAGAAACTGTTAGGGTTGTTCTAATGACGCGGCAGTGAATGGCATCGTAAAGTTTACCGCGAGTTCATTGACTGGGATTGACGAAAAGTCTCGTTGGATTCCTCGTCGGTCATGCGAACTCGTTGGGCTCGAAACGGAATGCCGTTAAAACCAATTAACTGTGAAAACTGCTCACGTTTGACGTGCATCTATTTTCGAATGTGCTTTCGCACGCCGACGAATTCTTTATTTAGTTGAATTAATTATTTATTCACCGACCGCGAGAAGAATTAGGGCGTGCCAAATTACAAACCGGTCGTTCTTATTTATTTGGATGTTCCGGTGCTAATCTCGCCATCTTGATCGACCCGTGGACATAATATATCCTCCTCGTTATCCTCGACACTCTTTCGGTGACGTCAAAGCGAGTTAAAAATTTATTTCCAACTGGCTGCGAAGAACCGGAAGTGTTTTACAGATTTTTTTGAAATGAGAAATGTACACTTCGGGACAAAAAGATAGCACGTCACGTATTTTTTCGAGTTTGATACCATAAACTGAGGAAAATTAATATTTTAATATGGCAACGTTTCTGGACATGTCCATATGTATAATGTGCTGAGTATTATCCACAAAATTTACGTCATCGGAATTCTAAAAAACTTGAAATATAAAACAATTAATTAATAAACATCAAACCTCAATATTTTGTAGAACCTACTTTACATCTAACGAGTTCGATCGTTCTGTTTGGTAATGATTTATACATTTTTTAAATACTTTTTCGGCCAACATTCTCTCACTCGTCCAGAATACGTTGTTTTAGATCGTTAATATTTTGAAATTGTCTGCCATTTTGATGTACGGCTCTGGTAAGATGTCCCCAATAATTTTCGATAATGTTGAGGTTGGGGGATCTTGCCGGCCAATCTAAACCACAGAAAAGCAAAACCAAAGAAAAGTATTTCTTTAATACTTTTGCCGCGTGGACTAGAATCAAACTGTATTTTGTAAACAATTTTGTGAACAAAATGTATCAAACGAGAAAAACATATGTGATGTGCTATCTTTTTGTCCCGGAGTGTAGTAATACCGTACGCGCACGCGTGTGTGTGTGTGTGTGGAAATAAAATGGTCGGATGCTTTGTTCTCGAGAAAGACAAACATGCGCTTTGGAACAATACTGACCATAATCTGTCTGCCCATTACTGACTCTCTCTACTTGCAATGAACTCTGACAGTGACACATCGTTGCATAATTCGCGTTGGTCTTGCTATTGGATACGTATCAAATCGTGTTACATAATCATTTCTAGCGAGCATTATCGTCGCCCTTGCTTCATCTGAAGCTGAGGTTGCGAAAGTTGATTGCCACTATTTTCAGCGTCAATAATTTACTGCTTTAAGGTACCGACACCACCACGCCTAATTCTTAACACGTTCGCGGACGTGAATGCTATAGCGTTCATTTTCATAGCGATGGAAAATGACACGAATGCTGTAGCATTCAAAATTTCAAAGCCAATTTTTATTCATTTAATTTCATACAACCTTGGCACTAGATTTTCTAATATTCTTAATTTACGAATATTGAGATTGTAAAGACGCATCCAGGAGGAATTATTTAACAAATTGATTTCTCTGGGTATATATTATTTAATAAATGGCCACAAATTTTGATAGATACAATCATGTTATTTTTGAAAAGTATGTAAAATAGTAATTTTTAGTGCTCCGTAAACCTAGTCTTAAGTTTTTGTAATTAACTTTCGATCTTGTTGAAAGTCGTACGGTTGAAATATGGTTCTTTGTTCGAGGTCAACGGAGGAGATAAATGAACAAAGACTGTCAAAAATATTTGTACTGTCGGCTAAAATGGTGATTCTTAAAACGAGGAAACCATCTTTCAGTTATTCTATACTGTTTGCTCCAGCTCCTCGAAAATGAAACGTCGGGAATTTTCAAGGTAAAGCAGCCAAATTGTTCAATAACACAAACCCGTAACGAGTGTTGGCTGTCGAGTTGACGAAGCTGAAATTAATGACACTTGCACGGGAGATAATGCACCAGCATGTTCGCCGTCCCAGAGGCGCGCTGCAACGCGATGTTTTTAAACAGCCATAAATTAAAAGCAATCCGGTTGAAGTTGATCTGTGCTTCTGTTGCAGGACCTTACGCTCAAGGAGACGAAAAGAGAGAATCGTCAGCAAGTCAAACAAATCAGGTCACAACCATGAAATTTCCGATCCCGCTGCAGCAGGTCAAGAGTAAGTAATCATCTGCTCGTGTGAACGATCGGTATCGCGAAAGATCATTGCCGCGAATGCTCGCGATTTGCAAGTTTTATGCGCGACAAGTTAATTCCACGAAACTGTTAGACAAATATTTGCGATATAGCACACAAATTGTTCCGACAAACTTTGATTCGCGATAGTGTTCTGCAGTGAAGAGAAAAATCAGTGCATTTATTATTTTTTTTTTTTTTTTTTTTATTGGAATAGCCGTTTTTGAACGACGATCTTGATACTACTTGAATGTTAAATGGCGATCTTGATACTCAGAATAGATATCTGACATTAGATTGTGAACGCGAAACAACATTAACGAGGATTAATGACGCATTCGTGACAAAATATGTGTGCATGTAACTTCAAAAGATAGAAAGATTAATTGTTAGAACTTTTAACCCTTAGCAATCGAATGGCGACTGTAAGGCGCCACTACAAATTGCTGTATCATTATTCAAAAGTATTTTTTACATTATTAAATTTGTTTTTATCGAATAAATTACTAAACACTTCAGTATTGTACGAGTAAATTCCATCACTTTCGTGTGTATAACATGAAAAAATATATAAAGAAGGGAAATATTAGGTCTGAAGAAACTGTTTCCTTTTGGTGTTGAAATAGCTTCGAGTGCAAAGTGTTAACCCCCCGTATGCTATGCCCGAGTCATTCGTGACCCGCAGCTGTTGGGATAAGCTCGAGAAACCGTCAATATCTACAATTTTATTCCGATATAAGACTCTTCCTCCTTAATTCGTCCCAATCGACGATTTTTTTAATTAAAGCTCAAACTTTGTAGAATATGGGAAAAATAGGGAGATTGTGTTACGAAGGTTTTTTAACCTTGAGAAAATTCGTTAAACGTGCAGAAATTCAATAAAATTTTGGTTTTTCCAATACCACGCGCGGAAAATTTTTTTTTAACATGCTATATGTCATTTCCCATAGATTTTTTCACGCTGATTTCAAATCTGGCCTGAAAATTTGTCTGCGACCGCAGGATTTTGCAAAAAATAGATTTTTGTGATAAAAACTAATGAAATAATTTTTTCGTTGAAATGATTGGATGGTAATAATCTGAGTTTAAAAATCCGATTTTGTCCAAATTGCCCACTGTGCGTCGCCTTATATCGAAGGAAAACTCTAGTGAAACATCGGCGTGGGTCAGAAATGACTCGGGCATCGGCTCGGAACTCGCAAGGGTCGGAGGTGGTTAAGGAGAGTAATGAATTCGAATTAACGGAATAAAGTTTTCCGGATTTTTACGAAAGTATCCGCGAGAACGGGAATGTATACAAAAATCTGCAGGATATTTATAATAAATCTTGGAAAGTCGATCTGACCAAGCTCCTTGATTTCACCTTTTTTATTTTTAACAAACTCAATTGAATCCTGTCGTGTTGATAAATTGGATCATTGGAAGAGAGACACAGGTGTGCATCCGGTTACTTTATGTTCTCGGGAAATTTAAGCCAAGCTCGTACTGGGCACATCTCGATAGGACAAAAGGAGAAAAGGGAAAGGGTTGCTTGGTGAGTTGTCTCGGGTATTCCCAGCAACCTTGATAAACCGGAACAGGTTGATCCCCCACGTAAAAACCACTCGAAGCTACGGGTCGCCTTTTTGTCTTACGCGAAACGTTAAGGGAATCAAATTTTTTAACAAGCTTTTAGTGGCCGCCGCACAAAGGCAGGTTGGCAAAAAAATTGATCGAGATGACAAAGCGATAAATGCCACGCCTGACGCGTTAAAAAGGTGGCGTTACGATCTCGGTGTTGCCCGGGTCCCGACGCGTTCCTTTCCAAAGAAGCATAATCAATTTCGTGACTCCGAGGATGTCCTCCTAAGAAGTCAAGGTGCGACCTCCTGACAAAGTTATGCTAATTCAGTTACGTAATTCAATTGTCCAATTGAATTACATTGTATTTCAATTATATAGTAACTCAATTCCGTCCGTAACTGAATTACACAAGTCAAATCTTTCGGTTAATTCAATTACCATTTATTTTAATCAGGTGTGTAATTGAAATACAATGTAATCGAAATACAGCCAGAGTTGTACTAATTCAATTGCACAATTGAGTTGCATGGTAATTCAACCACGTCCGTAACTGAATTACATAAGTCAAGCCTTTCAATTCATTCAATTACTATTTATTTTAATCAGATGTGTAATTGAGATACAATGTAATTAAAATACAGCTCTCCAAATTATGTATAGCCAAGAACTTTGAAGAATCTCCTCGTCCTTATTCGTAATACGTCAAAGTAACTATTATTGGCTAGTGGCGAGCTAAAAACGTTCCTTTTTTTCAGTTTTTTTGTCATTAGATAATGTATTTCATTTTACTTACATATAATACTAGTGTTTGTTTAATGAGTCTCATTAGATGAAAGTCGTTATTTTTTCCTTTAATCGTAACCTAGGTGAAGTAGAGACATGTTTCCTTTTTCTGCTTGCTATATTTATGTGTGAAAGTGAAAAAATTTGTAACGCGGACGTTATTTCTGTTCGTATATTATAAATTTACAAATCAACAAATTCCTTCTATTTCAAACCTTCACATGGATTTTTCAACCTCTAATTACCTATTACTTTATTATTCTTTAATCTTCAATTTAATCACGTCGTAATTCGTAATCGATGTAGTTGAATTGCAAAGTATTTTGTAATTGTACTCCAATGCAATTACGAATTACATCGTAATTCGATTGAACGGAGATCCGAATTATAAATCGCAATACGATTGAATCACAGTGTAATTCGATTACCCTGTAATTATAATTCCTGTAATAATTCCTGAGTAATTCGTTTGTGATTCCGCACAACTCTGCAATAATAAATATTCTTTTTGGTCATTTATTCGTAAAATAATGAAACGGCGAATATGAAAATTTTCGCAAGCATACAGTTTCGTAGCATACGATTTTTTGATGAATTAGAATCGATTGATATCGATATAATAAACTCAATTAGCGCTTTAACACATCGGATCATATTGACAATGTTTTTATTTTCGAACATACGAAGCTGGAATCGCAGGAATTCGTGTAATTCGATTACTCCGTAATTATAATTTCTCGAGTAATTCGGTTTGTGATTCCGCACAAGTTATGCTAACACGGACGCACTAACATGCAAAAATATAATGTCAATCGGTCTGACAGGTTGTTTGGGACGTCGAATCGTCTACAGTTACGACAAACTTTTTCTACAAAACAATTATAGTTGACCGTTTTCCTGCCGCGGCGTGTACTTGAGAATTTGAATTACAAAACTATCATGTAAATCGCGCCCTAGAGAAAAAATTCATATCGAATGCAGACGCAAAGAAAGAAAAAAAAAGGTAGAGTGGGGAGAGAAACGCGCGCAATACGTTTTCTATTACTATAACCGAGTCACACGTTGTTGACGATCGTTGTCCATCAAGCGCGCACCTGTTTCGTCACTTTTCCGAGAATTAGTCACTTAACTAATTAGTCATTTGATCTTGAAAAACGGGTTGGCTCGTCTCTCGCCATAGAAATTTATTCCTTTACATGAAAATTCTCTTCGACCGGTCGTGTGTTCCTTGTATCCGTTTGAAAATGAATCGACTCGAGACCACCCGTAAATTCCATCACTATGCGCACATTTTTCTGGAGTTTTCGATCATCGGGAATACGTTCGCATCGAAAACTTTCCGCGTTCGCATTGTAAATTATTAATGAATACACGAGCGAACGGGAACTCGAGGATTTAATAATTTATACACGCTGTCGGTATTAGAATCAAAATGGGGAGTAGTGGACAGGTTAACTTGACTATTATTATCGTAATTAGTATGTTTTCTTCGTCGCGCCGAAGCGACACGGAACGAATAAAAACGGCATTGTAATCTTCCACAAGAGCGAGACGCAATTAGGTATTGTTTCGAAAAGGTGGCCAGGAATAATTGCCGCAGGATGATTACACAAATAATTTCTATAAAAAGTAAAACTTCACATGGATTTCTCAACCTCTTATTACCTATTACTTTATTATTCTTTACTGTTTAATTTAATCACGTCGTAATTCGTAATCGATGTAGCTCAATTGCAAAGTATATAACCTTCCAGAAGGGCGAGACGCAATTAGGTATTGTTTCGGGAAGGTGGCCAGGAATAATTGCTGCAGAATGATTACACAAATAATTTCTATAAAAAACAAAACTAGTTAAGAATTACCTTCAGTTCAAACAGTACTGTCCAAAAAGGCGTACATTGTTACACGTGCAGAGTTTCTTTGAAATTATTTATTGAAGAATTACCGTCGAGTTAAATAGTATATTATGCAAACAGTGTACGTGTGGACGATTTTAGAAATTTATTCAATTGTTCGCACCTACCCAAGAAGCAAATAGGAATAAATTCGTAAGTGTGCAAAAGCGTCTAAAAACTTGGTTGTCTATTCAAGAATTATTGCGGGGTTAAACACGGGATTCGGGTAACTGTTTCGAAAGGTGTCTTCGGATCTTAGCGTAGCGACTCGATGTTCGTGGTTGGTGAATTATGGTCCCGCGTGGGAATTTCGTATGTCGACGAACTGGTTCCTCGAAGACGTAAACGTCACATTGACTCGAATAAATTTCTTAATCTCATCCCGCATAGTAACGAGACAAACAAGCGAGAAAGATTTCGATTAGAAGCTGTTAGGCAGATGAGACAGGAATCAGATTTCGTAAGATTAAACCTTAGCTGTTTCTCTACTGGGAATTAAGGACAAGTAAGGTAACCGATCTCGAAGGGCTAGACGTACAATGAATATAAATCGAGGACGAGGTTCTAATTATAGTAGCTGCCTAGAAAACGTGGGAAGGATAATTATTTACTAATACAAATAATATTTAATAATACAAATTCTTTAGTAGGAGTTAAGAACAAGCTGCTAGTCAGGGTAAGGGACCCAGTTACTGTGCCTGTATTAATTATACTTACTTTTAAAGCATATTGAAAAAGAGCATTCTTTTGCATTTTTTTGCATTCTTTTTTCATTAAAATCAGTTTAGTATACATACAGTGACTCCCACTAATATTCGGACATTTTATACATATAATGTTTCGCCATTTTATACATATCTGCGTTGGATGTTAAATAAAGAAATGGATGATGCAGATATTTTATAAGGGATACAACAATCTTGTCTCTTCTTATAGATACTTCTTCTTTAATAACAACAAGAAACTCATTACTCGACACAGTATTCAGTTGTTCTAAAGTTTTAAATAAAAATTTAAGAGAATTTAAGAATTTACATGTTATAAAATAAATGAGATTCATAAGAATTTTCCTAAATTTAACTACTGGAATTTTTCTCGAGAAATGAGAAATATAATCAATTGTAAAATTTCTCGAGAAATTCTCTAAAAGGAACACAATGCGCAACTCTCATATTATAAGCACAGTAATTGGTACCCCCGCAGTAATCGGGTCCCTTGCCCTATCGTAGCAGTAAAAAATAATACGAAAAGGTCACGGGAGAAATGAGGAATAATCAATTATAAAATTTCTCGAGAAATTCTCTAAAAGGAACACAACGAACAACTCTCATATTATAAGCACAGATCCCTTAATCTATTAATGATCTCTTAATATAATCATAGATCACTTGCCCTATCGTAGCAGTAAAAAATAATACGAAAAGGTCACGGGAGAAACAGGATAGTCGAATCTTCCAGGGACGAGTATGGCGGATCTCGCAAGAGGCGCCCGCTACAGATCCGCAAGGAGATCCTCGCATGAATGGCCCCGACAACCATAAGGCTTCTGTCCGATTGCATTACGCATTAACATACTTTCGGCCGTCAACAAGCCGCCGTAGGAAGCTGTCGTATGAAGGTCTTGGCCATCGAACACCACGACGGTTGTACGCGCGCACGTCATTAATTGCGCGATAACGTTGCGTCATTACTTTCGAAAAACGTGTTTCGACGAACGAAAGGAAGTCGGATGCGGCTTCTTGATCTTGACCTCAGTATAGCCGTCCCTGTCTCGTCGCGGCCGATCATACTATTTACCAGCAATCGCAATCTGTTCGTAAACGCGCACGCTTGCCCCTTATCGTGTGCAATTCTTTGTGTTTTTTTTTCTTTTTTTGGTTTGCTCACAATCAGCCGTGTATAGTTCAATAAAGACGCGAGATAAGAGCATTTATTCTCGGCTGTGCAATTTACTGGCCACTATTAACGACACTAATTATCTCGTGGCACAGTTTTCAATCACTCGCAGCCGTTCCCAGAAGAGAATACAATAATTAATCACTATGATTTTATTACCGCTGTTTCAGCACATTATCATCGTTTTATTATCTCGTTAGCTCGTTCCCTCTGTTTTCGCATTCGTTCATGATTTCACTGTGCGAACCCCTCCAGGCGTGCATTTGCATTCCCGCTGGGAAAAAAGTTGTGTTCGTCGTTCGCAACAGAAATAAACAACAATATTCCATGGGAAAAAATTCACGGTTAACCCCTTGTCCTGCAACAACGAGCGAGACTCATGGCAAGAAAGGGACAAAAACAATAATAAGCACGAGAATGACCTGTGGTAATTCGTCCGTGTCAAACGTAAACAACACGAATCAGGCTCGTGGCTCGCGATGTATTAGGTCGTCCTATAAGTTCGTGGATATGTTTATATCATTCACCATTGCAGAGTATTTCAATGAAAAACCACCGAAAGTTTATAGTGACGATGTCTTTGACGAAAGGGCAGAACAGGATGAGAGGATGATTACATATTTTATTTTTAGAATTTAAATGGTACAACGGCACGAACTGATGTGAACGCCCTTTTTGTTTATTGTGCTCCGAGCGATCGGGAGTTAGCAGGTAGGACAAAGGGTTGACACAGTTTCGAATCTGAGGAACATGATTTTGCTTTCGCGAGAACAATCGGATGTGAACATTGCGATATGGAGTAACGCGTAGCATTTAATCTAACGAAATATTGCTAGACATAGCAACGGAGATTAGTAATTTAAAACGCGGAAGCGCAAGGTCGCTGCACGCGGTACTGACCACGAATAATAAGTTAACGGTCAGCTGTTAACTCGTGTCGGAAAGTTTACTTTTCTACTTAACATTTGAACCGATTAACAAGTTGAGCTTGTTATCTGGAGAGAATGGATCTTGTTTGTAACACACACTCAGCGACAAAAAGATAGCTCATTAGAGAGATAAATGGTATTTAGCTTTTCAAGTAGTACATTACATTTGCTGTGACCTGTACACTGCGTAATAAGAACAACCAATTACCTCAATATGTTTTAACGCATTCATTCGCGCGAAGAAACAATATTATTGGAGAATGTGTAACATTAAACGAAAAATCGGAGGATAGCACAGATTTCTTAAAATAGCTAAAATTAAGAATATGTCTAAAAAAAATAATGTTTTAATATTTCGTATCTCCGCCTTTAGTTTGTATAGCTGCTGTTTTGGCATAGATTTACATAATTTATTAACCAATTTCCTGGTTAACACTGCCCAGTTTCGTTCAATGCAGATTTTTAATTCGTTCAGACCTGGCTAGTCATTCCAAAGTTTTAATATTTTCCCGTGTAAAATATTCTTTTACAATCTTGGCTGTACGTGGTCGCATTATCTTGCCGATAAACAAAGCGGGTTTTACCTGGCGTGTCATTCGAGAAATTACATTGTTATTGATCGTTTCGCGGTACACGATCCACGCCGTGCAGATATTAATACAAATAAAACGGTGGACGAGCGATAAATAAAAACAACGAAACCAACTACACGCAAACAAATTGAACTTTGTGTACCCCGCGGCGATAGATTGATCTCGCTTGATTTATTAAGTATGTATATAAGTGGCGGTTAAGTAAATCCAACGATTAATCAACTCGACCACATAAACGTCAGGTGTACTTTTCTAACGATCCGCTTTACGAGGTACGGCTCCGACAAAAAATTATAGTTCCTCATACCAATTCATCCAATAAATTCGACCGTCCGGCAGAATTTTCGCCAGTCATGTGACGATTCTATTTCATCCGCGACGCTCGTGAAAACGACACACAGGCATTTCCATATCGGTAACTCATTTGCACTTCTGTTTTACAATAAATCATAATCCCGACGTCTCTCGTTTTACATTCCACGCGTCAGATTGCCTCGCTTCCGCGAAAAGCCTTCTATTCAACGCGCCCGTTCTATACAACATCCTGCAAAGTGTAAATAATTTTTTGTCCATCCCCGGCACATTTCTTACGAGGCGTCGTTTCCTAACCAGAACCGCGACACTCCCAGCATGATTCGAGCCACGTTGAAAAGATCGCAGGCACCACTTCTGCGATTCAAACGATCTGTTCAAACACTATGGTCAAACAACGAATTCCTAACAGTCCTCCAAGAATTTAACATTCCTCCTCGAAACGCTTGTCGCTGGAAACAGTCGTGCGCATCACGATCAACATTGCGAAATCAGGTTCGACTCTTCTTCGACACACAGTATCTAGTCCCCGCGCGTTTTTATTTTACAAAACGTTACTCGGGCGTTGTTCTCGCCGCGAAAAAATCGCAAATGTCTCGCTTGTTCGTTGTCTTCGAGAAACGAGTCTCGAAAGTGTACGAGTCGAACGCATCACGGTCCCACGTTCGCGAAGAATGTTGAACCCTTTGTCGACTGTAAGGCGCCACTAAAAATTATCATTATTCAAAATATGTTTTAAATTATTAAGTAATTGACTGTGGAGTTTAATTTGAAAAATCCCTCACGGCGCGGAATTAGAATCAAGCAATGACGAATACACAAGTCACTATTATAAAAGCCAAAGCCCTTGTAAAGCTAAATGAGAAAGGAATACTTTTTTATTCGATAAGAATTTAACAATTCATTAACGTTAACTGCACCGCAATAGAGTTTCGTAATGAAAAAAAGCACGTAATGAAAATCTGCAACTTGCGCTATCGGTTTGATGTTTATTAATTAATTGTTTTATATTTCAAGTTTTTCGTTAAGTGTGCTATCATTTTGTCCCGTTTGCGAACCACGGATATTTACGTTTTCGTTCCTACAATTCTGTTGACGTAAATGTTGTAGATAATACGCAGTAAATAATACATATTGACATGTCCAAAAATGTTGCAATATTAAAATATTCATTTTCTTCAGTTTATGGTATCAAACGAGAAAAAAATACGTGACGTGCTATATTTTTATCCCGGAGTGTAAATCTGGTACGATGAATATATCAACGTAAAAATTCATTTAAAAACCAGGACAAATAATTTCGTCACCCACATCTGGTCGACATAACGTGTTAATTAGTTCGATTGTATCTTCTTTCACCAACGAGTATCGTTTCGAAAGAGAAAATGCTTGCCACAGTGGCTGGCGACACTATGTTTTCCTGTGGAGCATAATTGCGTTCTCCGGGATCCCCGGTCGGTCTGAAGAGGTTCCGAGTTTGAATGAATTATAGATAAGCTGTGCGGTCATCGTTTGTTTTGCGTGACGACATTTGAAACAGTAAACGACATCTGACCCCGCCGCTAATTACGGTCTCGCCTCATTAGCGTCTCCTGTTCGTCGCGTCTCCTTTCCGTTCCTCGATGGAAAATGTCCGCTGCGTGACCCGCAATGTCACGCGGCGTTCCTTAATCGCCCTAATAAGGGAAACCTGCATAATATCGGACACAATGGCATCAGCATATCGGACCAATCGGTGTTGTTGATCGATTCGTCGCCGGAATGGTCCCCGTCGTTGACGAACAAGCAACGACAGACGAGGTACACGTGTCGCGACTTCATTATACCTGAAAGATAAGGCGGGCACCGACGTATTCTAATGAGACCGTGGATCAACTTCCGGCAAGGCATTAGCATAATATTCATCCATATCGATGATAGACCGCGCTCGTCCGGAGGGGCTGAAAAAAGAACGGAAAAACGTCGAGCACTCTCGGCTCGTCGTATTTTATAAACAAATTGTCGAACGTCGCCGGCAAAACAGGGAAAAAAAGCTATCTAGCCGATCGCTTCGTTAACGTGATCGACGCGAAGTACAGTAGCTCACGAAAGTATTCGAACGCTTCCAATCTACATCGTTAACAAATAAAATACACTCGTTAGGTTTAAGTTTTCAAAATAAGATTGTAAGTAAAGACACATAGGAGTCTTGAGAATGTATAAGTAAAATTACAAAAAAATCTGACAACACATACAGGATTCACGGGGCATTGAGTATAAACATACCGTTTACGGACGTCACAAAAGTATTCGAACGCGTAGACGAGAAGCGTATTTCTAGTGATTGAAATGTAAACATTACACTTTAGTCGATTCCGAGACATCGTGTGGTTCATACAGATTTCGTAGAGTATAATCTTTCATAGTTATTCTAATCATGAGCACGAAAAAATCAGAAACCAGTAAATGTGAACATGAATTAATATTGAAGTTGCATAATGAAAATAAATCTTATCTTGAAATTGCCAAATTATTAAATCGAAGTAAATCTACGATACATTATATAGTAAAAAAAGTCGAAAAACTGAAGGTAATATTACAAACAAGAAGCGTACAGGACGTCCAAAGAAGTTAACGCCCAGAGAGGAGAAAATGATTATACGTGAAATTAAGAAAAATCCAAGCACATCTGCACCAAAACTTGTGGGGATTGTTGCAAATAATTTTGGGAAAGATATATATCCCGAACTGTGTCGTAGGGTTCTGCGGAGTAATGATTACCATGGAAGAATACCACGAAAAAAGCCATATATCAGTAAAATTAATAAAAAGAAAAGACTAACGTTTGCAAAAATGTATATTGATAAGGATATTTCATTTTGGAATAAAGTTATTTTCTCGGATGAAAGTAAGTTTAATATTTTCGGTTCGGATGGACAGCATTATGTGTGGCGAAAGTGCAACACAGCATTGCAAATACAGAATATGATTCCAACTGTGAAACACGGAGGTGGCTCAGTGATGGTATGGGGGTGTATGGCGGTGAATGGAACGGGAAATCTTGTTTTTATTGACGGAATTATGGATAAGTACAAATATCTGAATATTTTGAAACAAAATTAGAAACAAAGTGCAATTAAATTGAACCTATTGGATGATTTCTACTTCCAACAGGACAACGATCCTAAACATACAGCTGGGATTGTAAAGGAATGGATCATATATAATACCCCGCATACACTACAAACTCCTCCGCAAAGCCCTGACATAAATCCTATAGAACATTTATGGGCCGAAATTGCAAGAAAACTTATGAATTTTGACATAACGTCCAAGGAAGTGTTAAAAACCAAAATAATAGAAATATGGAATTCCATTGAAAAAAAGACAACGGAAAAACTTGTATATAGTATGGAAAGCCGGCTAAGACACGTTATTGATGCCAAAGGAGGACCAACCAGATATTAACATCAAACAATTCAAGATTTATTCGTGCGTTCGAATACTTTCGTGAGCTACTGTATGCGTAATTGACATACTCGCCTGGCAGACAGCGGCTAGCCTCCTGCGGCCTCTGTATTTGTTTACGGAGCACTAAAAATTACTATTTAACACTACGGTTTACGGAGCATTAAAAGCGAGTATTTCACATTACTTTATAAAAATAAGAGGAATGTGTCTATTCAAGTTTTCAGACACTTTTTAGATAATATATACCTAAGGAAATAAGTTTGTTCAGTAATCCCACGTAGATGGATCTTCACAATCTTAATAATCGTAAATTAAAAATATTAGAACCCGTCATTTTGACGGGTCCCGTAAATCCAATGCTGTCAGTGTCCGCCGACAATTTCTGACACGTACGATTTCTGTGATTTATTCTTCTAGGAAACGACGTCCCTTTATTTAAATTATTACTGGGCAAACGAACGAAGAATTCTCGCCAGCTTTTCCTAGTGCTTTGCACTCGAATCGTTGCGGAGAAACTATTTTATTTTTGCACGATTTGGAATGAGACAAACTAACAGCGGCGATCGAAGTAAATATTCTTGCAAAGACCATTTTCTAGGGATTGCGTCTTTATTACCATTTTCTGGATGTCTTCCGGCAGCCCGAGTTGCCTTTGACAAGTAAAACATTCAGCAGCTTGTTAGAAGTATAGTGTGTGATGTCCGATGCGTAGAATTATGTTGGGTTTCTCGGTAAGCTGAATAATAAATCAGAAAACAAGCGTAAAACTAATTAAAGTTAAAGAGAGGCGGTTACGGACGTCTCTCTTTCTGTAAGTAAAGGCGTTATATCATAGAAAAGGACTGACCAAGTTTATATTTTTAACTCAATCAACTTTTTACGGTTTCTGTGGACGGACGTATTGTGTTTGTTCCCTGTAAGCGCGCGTATTTTTATGCTAAATGAAAATGTTTCGTCCGAATCGCAACAAGCTGGAGTGAAATGGTAATTTCTGTTCGTTCTTAATATGTTCAATATGTTGAATTAATATGTTCTTAATATGTTCAATAGGTTTAAAATAATGTAACAGTGCTCTTTAATTTACCTACATTTACACGTGTATCCCACATTTCAATTTAAACAATTGAAAATATACTCTATATTCTCCGCTTAGAATGGTATTAAATATTTTTATTCATTGTAGAATGTCTCTTCGTACGCGGAAATTTAATAATAGATCATCTGAATATCGTTAGTATAGACTTAGAAAGTAATAGTGAATAATGCATTGGGTAAACAAAAGAGACCTTTGAGAATCTAGCACTACTTTCAAAAGTAGTATATTTTTCCAAAAGAGTTATCTTTTCTTGCCCTGGGCTTACTCAGAACGGCGGGTTCGAAGCCACGCCCCTGCGGGTTCGAAGCTACGCCCACAGTGGTCCCAAATCGCGCCAAAACGTGGTCAAAACCTCACAACTTATTAAAAAATGATTGGTTCTACTTGAAAATTGGTAGTAGACCGTTTTTGGGGTCGCTGATCACGAATCTGAACTTGAAATTCGAAAATTCGCTGTCTCATATTGACCTGAACGAGGGGAATCTATTCTCACTTCATGGTTCCCAAAGAAGAAAGAATTGAAAAATTCTGCTGGTCTTTTTACGTACAATAAGATCCCATAATAAAGAATATAGGTTTCCAGTTGAAAAAACAAAGTTGACCTTCAAATAACCTTGAAAACGCCATCCAAATAAAAAACTGATACTGCCTTGGACACGGGTTTTACACTTTTTAAATATTTTTTATACTTTTCGAGATATTCGGCAGGAAAGTTTTCAAATGAACGGCCGATATTAAAACAGCGTTGGTGTTTGAAAAATATAAAAACATTTCGGAAATATGATTCTCTATGAAAGAAACTGACATTCTATTCAAAATCTGTTTAAATTTTACGGAAAGACCCAGTGCATATCTCTCACAGTTTGACCATAAATGCAAGGAAAGCGCATAAAATACCTACTCTGCGTTACAAAAAACGGTGCTGCGACCTTAGGGGCACCTAGGGGCAGCTAATTTTTTCTAGAATTGCAAGATAATACTATGTAGTAGAAGCTCCAACAAGTTTCAGAGTGGGATCTGCTGGGACTTTCAACTTTTACTCTAAATCGTAAAAATTTGCGCCTTCACTTGTACTCTTTCTTTGCATACACAGTTATCAGTTAACAATAAACATTTGGCACTGAAACCTATGCAACTTACCTCGACAAACAGCATCCATAATGCACAATTAAAATCGAAACGTTTCAACAGAATTTGTACACTGTGCACTTGAAATTCGCAATGTGCTTGACAAGCTTAAAAAGGTACGGTCTAATGAACTCGAAGTTCGGACTGTGACTGTTGGTCAGGTATAAAAAACGAGCTTTTTGCTGTTTACCCCCACTTAGAAACACTCTTGGAGTAACCAATCCCATACTTAAAACTTACCTAGATGAAAGTTCATATTTTAGATTTTGCCCACGTTTTCCGCCTTTGGGACCACTGTGCGCCCCTGCTGGCAAGGCAGCTTATATTTTTATTTAATTATAGCTGTGCTACGGCCTACCCCCACTCCGCTAAGTCATTTGCCCTTGGCTGTACCCACGGACATCGGCGGGCGCCCTTGCAATAAAAAGTTGACCAGCTCTGGTCTAGAGCAACAAGAACGCAACTGTTGCAATGGTGCGTTTATCTCTTCAAAAATAGGCTATAGCGTCGTTGGACAGTGTTGTTTATCAAAACAAATATTGACAAACAGAGTGTCAGAGATTTCAACGCAGTCCGAGGACTATAATTACAAGTTCAATATAAAAATAGAAAGTAAAATAAAAAGTAAGATGATATGTTTACATAACTGACGCCTAAGTTTAGCTCAATGTTAACACTGTGCAACAATTACGTGAACAGCAGGCAAGGGTTAAGGTTTCTGGTTGATCGTCACACGCGCACTTTTGCATTTATAATAAGCGCATAAAATCCTCGGTTGAATAACAAATCGAGTAACGCGGCCCCGGACACGTGCATCGACGAATCGGTTGAACTGTTTCAAATTTTGGGGCTGCCTCAATAATAAACAATTGATTAATTCGTTTTATTCCATAGCGCTGTGTACTAACAGTATTTTCTGCATGTCAAACATAGCAGAAATTACTTGATACCTGTCCGGCATAGCTCACGCGCTATACTTTTCTTGACAGGGAATGCGTTCTGTGCTTTTCAGCTGATCCTTCACTCAAGTGTGATCAATTAAATGACTTAATTATAGGGGAAGGAGGGAATTCAATAGTCAGGATAATCTCCAACTCCTATAAACTATATTTATTCGATTATACAAGAAGATTCAGGCGCGTGTGCGGATACCGTGTGTCCGGGTCGCCGGTTCACTGGTAACTAATTAACACGATTCGTTTATTAACAAAATAAAACAACTCACCTGGCAACGATAAAACACACGAGTCTTCTCGGTGTACTTTTGTCACCGAGCTGTTACGATCTTCTCCGCGACGCGGGAGCACACACATACAAACATACATACTGAATACAAACGCGCCCGCAGTCATTCCAAACAATCTCATTAACATTAATTTCCTACATAATCATACTTGTCCGTCAACACACAAAAACGGATTTCACTCCGAATGAAATATTTTCATCGCAAGAAAACCTGCGTGCACGTTAATGACACAATGCGATTGTCAAAGTATTCGACCGTAAACGACCATCAATTCATTAAGATCGATCACGAGTGATTACGAACACTTAATATAATAATAATATAATATAATATATAATAATATAATATTAAGAACACATGAAACACGGACGATTTAAACCGAGCCGGGCCCATTGAAAATGATCGCGAGTAACGTGTCAACACGGCCGACGAACGAGGCCAAGAAAAGAAGGGAAAAGAAAGAAATGCAGGAAAAAGAATGCACTTCGGCGTCGTTAAGATTGTCCTGAGACGACCATCGCTGCGGTGGCCATTAAATTTGCAATAAAGGCACGGCGACTGCGAGTAAAAATCGATGGAATCTTGTAACCCTCGGGTCGGGTATTCCCTATTCAGCACGGCCGATGGTCCAGTAAAATCGAATTCGTTTGCAAACAGGTCCTTTAATTGCTTATTTAATTGCAACTTCACGAATCGCGTGCTATTCGAGTCAAGGAGAGCCGGATTTCTGTGAATCACATTTCTCGTATATACATACGTATCGTAGGGCATGATTGATGCACGTCAACGACGTCTACGTACACCTTGAAATCTAGACGGCTTTTTCCCTTCCAAGAACACGAAAAACAACCGCCCCGAACCCGGCCGTCCCAAATATACACACAGATGATCGACAAGGCCGCGAAGTCGATCCACGTTTCCGTCGATATGGTTCTTCGATCGCCCAACATTTTTTCTTCTCGCCAACCTTCGCCAATCAACGATCGAATATACACTCATACACGAAAGTATTCGAACGCTTACAATTCTAATATTCAACTAATGAAATATGTATGTTAAATTGAAGCATTTGATGTAATATGACACATATAGCAAGGGATTGGTCTTAAGACTACATAAGTAAGATTAGACAATAATTCAACGATTTGTACCGTGTTTACACTACATTTATTGTAAACACGTACCAGAAGCGGCTCACAAAAGTATTCGAACTTTGAAGAACTGAGCATTTCCAACGATAATAGAATGTAAACAAATATTTCTCAGTTCACTAGCAGAGGGTCCCAGCGAAACAGTATACAAAATTTTTTCTACAGTCTTCATTACTAATAATATAACAAAATGAATCGCAAGAAATCGGAAACAAGCAAGTCTGTCAGAGAATTAATAGTAAATTGGCATAAGGAAGGCAAATCATATGGTGACATTGCACAACTTGTGAACAGAAGCAAGTCTACAATTCATTATATTGTGCAGAAATTTAATACGCAAGGTAACATTGCTAATAAGCCCCGTTGTGGGCGTCCGAAAAAGTTAACTGAAAAAGAAGAAAGGACAATTATTCGAAAAATCCAACAAGATCCTTTCACTTCTGGATCACAATTGGCATCAGTGGTGGCTACGCAGTTTCAGAAAGAAGTGCATCCAGAATTGTGTCGCCGATTATTAACAAATAACGGTTTACATGCACGAGTTCCAAGGAGAAAACCATTTATTAGCAAGAAAAATAAAGTTATACGTTTACAATTCGCCGAAAAATTTATTTATAAAAATAATTCGTTCTGGGACACTGTGTTATTCTCTGATGAGAGTAAATTTAACGTTTTTGGTAGTGATGGACGTAAAAATGTCTGGAGAAAACAGAATACAGAATTAGAACCACGAAATCTACGGCCGACTATTAAACATAACGGTGGATCTGTAATAGTTTGGGGCTGCATGGCACGTAATGGAGTGGGAAATCTTGTGTTTATCGACGGAATAATGGACAAAACGAAGTACTTAAAAATTTTGCAGGAAAATTTAAAATATAGTGTATCAAAATTAAATTTACCATGTAATTACTGGTTTCAATCGGACAATGATCCGAAGCACACCGCCAAAATAGTTAAAGAATGGATATTGTATAACGTTCCACACGTTTTACCACATCCACTGCAAAGTCCAGATTTAAACCCCATTGAGCATTTATGGGATGAAGTAGAAAGAAGACTGAGAAATACAGTTATTACTTCGAAAGAAGCGTTAGAACGAAATATTACTGAAATATGGCAATCAATTGATTCAAATGTTACTTCTAAGTTAGTCCACTCAATGGAAAACCGACTTAGGGCCGTTATAAAAGCCAAAGGTGGGCCAACTTCCTATTAAAACTTTAAATTATTCAATTTAAATAATTATTAAATGTTCCGTTCGAATACTTTTGTGAGCCGCTTCTGGTACGTGTTTACAATGATTGTAGTGTAAAAACGGTATAAATTGTTGAATTACTGTCTAATCCTACTTATGTAGTCTTAAGACCCATCCCTTGCTATATGTGTCATATTACATCAAATGCTTCAATTTAACATACATATTTCATTAGTTGAATATTAGAATTGTAAGCGTTCGAATACTTTCGTGTATGAGTGTACATACACGTAATAAGCTGCTCGCAAAATGTCACGTCGTTTGACGAGATCGGAAACCTTCTAGAATGAAGCAGAGGAAGGGGTGGCAATATGGCCTCCAATTTTCTATTTCTTCCTACGATTAGTGTTCCTTCTCGAGAAATTTTGTAATTGATTATTTATCATTTCTCGAGAAGAATTTCAGTATTTCTCGAGAAATCTAAATTTAGGAAGATTCTTATGAATCTCATTTATTTCTCATTTATTCCCTTAAATTCTTATTTAAAACTTTAGAACAACTGAATACTGAATTGAGAAATGAGTTTCTTGTTGTTATTAAAGAAGAAATATGTAAAAGAAGGGACAAGATTGTTGTATCCCTTATGAAATATCTGCATGATCCAGAATCGCTGCGAAAAGATTCAGAAAGTACATTTTTTTATTTAACATCCAACGCAGATATGTATAAAATGGCGAAACAAATTCTGAGCAGACTTTCTCGAGAAATGAAAAATGTTGAGAAATCAGGAAGACTAGATCTGATTCATAACTTAAATTGATTTGAATTTTTGCTTGGGTAAACTAATAAGGTTACACAAAAGAAGGGAGTAAAAGAAAAGTAATTCCATTCAATTCAATATGTATTACGAAAATAAGTCGTTTAAACAAGAATTGTTTCAACTTCAGCATCTGGCAACCCAGATATTTTTAATTTTTTCCTATATAATCCTGTGCATCGTGGCGGGAAACTGCCAAAAATCGAAGTTTCGAGGCGAGGAATTCACTGGTTCATAAGTTAAGCGTGTTTAAAATTGAGCGATTTTGACACGCTAAGCGCGGGAGCTTGTATCGATGGAATTGACAATCTATTTATGTCGAAACACTGTTACTTTATGTTAATTTCAATATTGCGAATTCCTAGTTATTAGTACATTAGTGTCACTCGCGCAGTATCCTATGACACGTGTTATTTTAGTTGTTAGGTTGTAGAGGATGATGTAATTACAACAATTTACATCTTCGAACATTTTATTTTGAAAGAAACTTAAACTATTCATGCAGCAAACATTGATAATGTGTCTACGAATGCCACGAATACGTTACTCTACACATCAATACAAATTTAATATATTGCTTAATACCAGCTTGCATATTCATGAATATTTCCAGAATATTCTCTTCTTCGCGTCATCAATACTTATCTTGATCAATATCTTTTCAAAAATACCAAGTGCCATAGAATGCTGTGGGGGAGGGGGGAGGGGGGCGCTTATGAAGTAATAGTAATTCCCAGTATCAAAATTAAAATATCTTCCAAACTAATGATTTTTCGAAAAAAATCGAAATTACCAACAAAATCGAAACACAAAAGGTTTCGCAAGGTTTGAAACATTTTTTCAAATAACTATATAATAAGTTTTTTCAAATAACTATATAACAGGTTTTTTGTCAAACAACTATATAACTAAATAATAAGAAAAATTTGTACGGACAATCGTAACAATTGACTTGAAATCTTATTTTTGGCCTGCTGAACACGACCTGAATTTTTTTGTGTTAAATGCCGGATGAATCAAAGACGGCACAAAAACAACAGTAATCGATTGTGCATAAATTTAAGAAATGTTAAAAGCTTTTTTCGCGACGCCACTTATCGCGCCATATTAGGAAGCGACAAGCGAAAAACCTGTGTTGAATAATCAATTCGTATATTGCGATACGAAATTAAAGGGGGTTTCAAGATCTTCATACTGCATTGCAGTTTGTTTTGCGATCGATTAAACAAGGTTATAATAACTGATCCCAATACTGCATCACAATTTGTTTAAATCGTGTTCACCCCAAATATACAGATTACTATGAAAACATAAGCCTGTCACTCTGTTACTGTCGCTGAATTTCAGCTCTTTGTAATCCGAAGCTGACTCCTGAGAATCTAAAGAAAAAGGTTGGACGTTGATTTTTCAAAAAAAAAAAAATTGTGTAACATTCAAATATTACACTTCCTAAAGAGTAAGATTTTTTTCATAGAATTTACGTAACAATATATGTACATATGTATACCGAACTTCAGTTTATTAGCACAGTACTAACACTGGTTTTTTTCGAGACAACAAGAACGTACAAAATTTTGATATTTTTGTAACAGTTAGTTCTGTTAAAGTTATATAATGTATCGCAACGGCGATACCATTGAGTCAGAAAAAAAACTGCTTTTCACGAAAAGTCACGCAGCAAAGTGACAGTTAAGCGAATCGCGAAAGGCGCGTGCAAGTAATCAACGCGTTGCAGCTGAACGATAACTAATTGCGAATTCATCAGGATTAACACATTCGTCAAATTCTGTGGAATTAGCAATAAATCGACTAGGACACAATCATCGTCGCGACGTCAACGCCTTCGTGTGCATTATTTTTCTCATTTTTCACGGCTGGAAATCGTAATACTTTCCTCAATCTTCGTAGTCTAAACAATCTGAGAAAAACTTGTAACTTCCCTCGTGATTTACGACGCTCTGACGTAGACCGTAACGAATAACAATTTTATCTGGATCTCGGTTCGAACTATTGCTGCTTCGTCCATAAAATTATAGAACCAATTATGATCAGACCGATCGAGAGCTACGGGCACAACAAACGACGAAAATACATTCTAAGCGGACAAAATGAATCATTTCAACCAACAGGTTGCCACAGGCTGAATGGAGGATTCTGTAAAAACTTGAAAGACGTTTGTTTATTTCCTTACACGAGTTCCATGAAAAAATAGAAACCTCGGTATATTTTATGCGATAGTATAATCGGAAGTTTTGCAATTATTATCGTCATTCAAACGTGAGTATTCCCCAGAATTTCCGAGTACAGTAAAGTCTTGATGTAAGCCGAACGGAGTTACCTAATCATAGTCAGTTTGCCTATCCCCTCCACTGGGAGGCATACTAAGCGAGTAGTGTAAACACTCCGACACCGGGTCGGGTACATCGGTGTGAAACCACTACTGATCCACTTACAAAACTTCCTTACACTATCTTTTTATGGGACTGCACGATCTATGTCACAGCACGAGGATGGGGCCTAGATCAAGTTTACCTTTACCGTATACGTCCCTTTCTCTAATACTGTTCTATATAGTTTCCATTTTTTTTTTTTTTTTAACAGTAATGAAGTAGTAACAAGAGAGCAACAATATAACTGCAGTTAACCGTTTGCACTCGGCGCTATTTTCATTGTAAAACTAAATTTTTCTTCCGTCTTAGAATATTTTAATTTTATTCATACGAAACTGATCCGATTTTCACATATAATATTTAAATGTTTAGTGATCTATCAAATAAAAATTTTGTGATGCTAAAAATATTTTGTAATATTTTTTGTAATTTCTTTGAAATAATGCCACAACAATTTCTTTCTAGTGGTGCTTCAGAGTCACCACTCGAGTACAAAGGGTCAATAATACATTTTTATTTGGTTCGAGTACCTTGTCATTAACAATTTTTATTTTGCACGAAGATACCCCAAGCCCACTATTTTGTAATATTTTTTGCAACGTCCTCGAAATAATGCCACAGCAATTTCTAGTGGTGCTTCAGAGTCACCCCTCGAGTGCAAAGGGTTAAGAATTATTATACACGCTAAAAGATTAGCGGAGCGTGCGTTTCAAAAGTCTTAAGCCTCGGTTTAAGTGAGAAACATGTTGCTATAATAATTTCACGAGTTCTTCGTCCAATCTAACAATCGAATTGTTACAATAATGGACAATCGCACAATAATAATGGATTACTGGAGCACTGGGAACAGCCTCACGTGTACGGAATAAAAGTCGAGCGCAAACCACCGACACGTGATTTCCTAAGGCTAATATCTCGTTACACAGTGGAGAGTCTGTTGCGATTGTCGTATCATCGAATTTGACGCAACGCGAATAATTAACCGAGCGTGACAATTATATCTCGGTAAGCAAATTTATTTCTCGCGTTTTTTTTTTTGTTGTTGCAGGAAGCATAATCTTATTCATCTCGGGCGTCGTTTGCTTGCTCCTCGCCTGCGTCACCTACATAGGCAATCCTGCGGAATGGATTTTCAATTACGTAAGTTGCAAAACGTTTCACTTCCTAGCCCTTGTCGATACTATGATTGTTCACTGGCAAATCAGTTCCTCCGTTGCATCGTTTTTCGGGTGTTAGAGGTCCCCGACGATTTTTCAGCATTAATCACTTGCAATAATATATTTGAAAACGTGAAGCAAAACTACCTTGTACAGTTTCGTGAACGCACCTGCAAAAGTGACGAAGTAGACCAGCTAAACGAAAAAGATACCTTTCAGCCAAGTTTTAGCCCTATAGCTCATCTGTAAGGGTAGTTATAGAGGAAAAACGAAAATCCAGTTTTTGGCCCATTTTCCCCATTTAATGACAATTTAAAATTCTGACAAAAATCTGACACATTTCGGACACCAAACCGCATACTTCAAATCGTTTTCAGATTTTTCCGTTGCGAAGTCTGGCTGTAAAAATCGAAAAAATGCAGTTTTCATATGGAAATCGAAGAGACACTAGAACAGAATTAATTTAGCAATGAGATATTGTCCTAAGTATTATGCTCAATTTTTTTCAAATTCCTGCATATTGGTGCGTCATAGTAGGAAAAAATAAAAACTACTTTTTTCGGCGTTTTTTCCGTGAAAAACTAAGTTGTAATTATCGTAAAAATATTAGGATCTGTAAAACACAAGAAAGTCGGAGGTCTACTAAATATCATATATTCAATTTTTTCAATTTGTATTTCATTGAATAACCTACTTTGATTTTAGGGAATGTTTGAGATTTCTAGTTTGGCAGTCAAAGTGTTAAACGCATTCGGACGAAGTGGTTAAATTAACCCTGACAAAGCGTGGAATATTTTCGTGTCGCCACCGGACGTCTTCCTCTTAAGTATAGTTTCTTTCTCTTGACACTAGGTTTACGGGACTCGTCGAAATGACGGGTTCTAGTATTTTTAATTTAAAATTATTACGATTCTAAGGATGCATACATGAGAAATTATCTAGCAAATTTATTTCTTTGAGTATATATTATTTTAAATGCATTGCCAAAAATGTGGGTAGTTCTTGTTATTTTTATAAAGTAATGCAAAATAGTCACTTTCAGTGCTCCGTAAACCTAGTGTTATGAATAGCTTCTTCTAGGTAATCATAGGTTAGAACAGTGAAAAAAAATACGCGTAATCCCTTGGTGTACAAAGATATCTCAGACAGTCATTCCATATGCCATTGTACACATTAAAGCAAAATATTGTCTAATATAAACAGCAAATATTATCATCAACATGTCCATCATCGTCCCAGGTAAACGTCTGCTCTTTGTGTCTGTGCAGACATTCCTTGCCAGCCTACACAAATGATCAGCGAAACAGCATCATTGATCACGTCGAATCTGATTCAACACTAGAACTACCGAACCAGTCAAAATGACTGACGGATTGACCGATGACTGACCGATTTCTTCTTTCACGATTACTGAAACTATGAAAACGTTTTCACGAGATATCTCTCCTTCGGAGTACGCGTTGCCATAAAAATCGTGCGAAACCTGAGCAAAATCAATCTTGCTGTTATTATAAAGGGATAAGTCTGAGTCACGTTTAGGGCTCGGTAGTTTTAGTGTCAATTCGTATATCGAAAGGTTGAATAAGTAATTTTGGATTTTTTGCACGTGACAAATAAATAACGAGACAATCGAACCGAGTCTTCAGTGGACTCGGTCCTTCGACTAACAACAGCAAAATGGCTGTAAATAATAATCGCGCGAACGTCGTTCTTTTAGAAACTGGAAATGAGGCCGGACTCGCTGGTTTTCCAATTATGGAGGAAACCTCCTATTGATGTTTTCATCAAAATCTACATATTTAATATCACCAACATGGAAGCATTCCTGAATGGCGAAGAAAAGCTGAAAGTCTCGGAAATCGGACCTTACGTCTACCAGTGAGTACTATAACGCCTAATTAACGTCTAATTTCGAGAACGTTCCTTCGCACGTTCGTAAAGTTTTCTCGAAATCACAATTTTGTCCAAATCCCTGCGAAAATCTGTTTCCGTAAAAATGTTGTTCAGCTGGTATCACACTGTTTTAGAAACTGTATTATTAAATGTTAACCGGAGCGTCTGTTTTCAGGGAAATACTAGAGAACCAGAATGTGACGTGGCACGAGAACAAAACGATCTCGTTCAATCCGAAAAGAACTATAGTGTTCATACCAGAAATGTCTATCGGCGATCCAGCTCTCGACATAGTGAACGTGCCGAACATACCGATGCTGGTGAGTGAAAGCACGTTCCTGATTTAATCATTATTCCCACTGTATACGCACGATCGATCGATCAATCAATTACCAGCGTAATTCCAGTGTTCCGACACTCGTAACACAATCATTATTAACCCTTTACACTCGCCGCTATTTTCATTCTAAAACTAAATTTTTCTTCCGTCTTACAATATTTTCATTTTATTCATGCGAAACTGATCCAATTTCTACATATAATATTTAAATGTTTAGTAATCTGTTAAATACGAATTTTGTAATGTAACAAATACATTGTAATATTTTTTGTAATTTCTTTGAAATAATGCCACAACAATTTCTAGTGGTGCTTCGGAGTCACCACTCGATGAATGTCACCACTTTGAAATGTCAACTCGAGCGACCCGGCTGATTTGAATCGGATTCAAAATCAAAGAACTTTCGATAGAAATGAGGTAAAGCGATGAAATTTTGTTTAAATTAAAGCTGAAACTTTGTAGAATATGAGAAAAATAGGGAGTTTGTTTCACGGACGTTTTTTTAACCTTGAGAAAATTCGTTAAACTTGCACAATTTCAAGAAAATTGTGGTTTTTCCAATACCACGCGCGGAACAAATTTTTTTTTAGCATGTTATACATCATTTCCCATAGATTTTTTCACGCTGATTTCAAATCTGATCTCAAAATTTGTCTACGACGTCAGGAGTTTGCAAAAAATAGATTTTTGTGACAAAAACTACGACAACTTAAAACAAGTAGTTGTTGTCACATTTGGAAAATTATAGTTTCTTCAAGTGAGCACAAGCTTTTCGCCGGAATTTTAACTATAAACGTGCACATCTCAGCCGAAAAATTACCGAAAACCCTCCCGCAAAAAACAGCCCGAGAATTCCTTCCTTCTTGGCGAAGGTCTTGTAGTGATTAAATAAAAAAAAAAGGATCGTCTTGTTCTATTTTAAAGAATGGATTGCGTTATGGAAATGTTGCATGTACTATGACAGTAACAACTGCGCTGCACGCTGACAGCGGTGATCTATTACTATAACGTCTAGGAACACCCGTCAAAGTGGAGCTAATGAGTAAACTGATGTTTATGCATCGTAGTATATAAAACACAAAAGTGCCCGTGTGTATTAATAGAAGTTAATAATATTTTCGTTTCATTTCCACGGCGAGGAATCTCGTCTGGACAACGAACGAAATATTTCCTTTATCATTAGTTTAATTTATTTATTTTACTCAATTTATGATTGAGTTAACACTAAATTTACGGAGCATTAAAACTGAGTATTTTACATTACTTTATAAAAATAAGAGGAACGTGTCCATCCCAAGTTTTTCAGCCATTTTTTAAATAATACATACCTGAGGAAATAAGTTTGTTGAGTAATTCCACGTGGATGGATCTTCACAATCTCAATAATCGTAAATTAAAAATATTAGAACCGTAAACCCAGTGTTAAACGCGATAATAGGAATTCGCCTAAACTACCGCCGTGCAACGACGAATAGCGCCGAACGAACGTTTTATTTGCAAGAATGTAAATGGAAATAACATGACAACTAAACACACATCGTTAAATTTGTTAAATGACAACATTTCGACCGTGTCCCGAGCTCGTTGGTGGGTCGTAACGAATACCGATTAGAATAACTTTGCATGCTTGACCTTATAAACACTTCGGTTCGTGGGATTTTCATCTCTGTCAAATAATATCCAACGTTGTACGTTACCATTTGTAATTTGCGGTCGATTAGGCGGAGATAACTTAGGCAAACATCTCGTAAATGACGCGGCAGTAATTTCTCGGCAATCGATATCGTTCCGAATGGATCGAATACGTCTTTAGCAATAATTATATAATCGACCCGCAATAATTGACGTGATTTCGGTTATTTTTATATTGACAGGCTATTGCAATGTCATCATTGAATCATTGACAGTTCGATCATCAAGGTTCTTTTTCTGGAGTAATTATCTATAATAATTCCGCTACCGCGTGAAAAAGATGCAGCTAATTGGCATGAATAGTGTTATACTACCGGGATACCATTAGTCTGTCAATGACGATAACAAATTGGACACATGTCATGAATAGTTAGTGGACTTTTATGCAGATATGCAATTTTTCTTCCTCAAATCGAACAGCGATCAAAGAAAAATTCCAACGAGTTTAGCAAGTCAAAGTATATTGATTTTTTAATTACTCGAAGACTCGTGGAAATATTTAAGGAAGAGGACGTTCAAACAGACCTTTGTATCGTCAAGATTTTTCAGATTTTCGTGTATAATTAAAAGATTTAATTATACTCTGCCATGTGTACTCAAATTTTTTCCAATCTAGATGCCTATTTCGAATATTCACTCACAAAAGTTCTCCGTGGAAAAATACGACTGTAACGAACGAGACTGTTGTAAGAATTTTAAATAAGACATATTGAAAATTGTTTTCAATTATTCAAAGGAGACAACCGCGATCAAGATACCGATCGATAGAAATCAATAAGCTTCCTATCGCCGAGAGAATGACCTAAGAACGTGTAATGGATTTCATTAACTGCGTGAACGAATTCATATTTAATTCCAGCCAATTGACATGGTAATTACGACTAATCCTGGCACTAACGAATCACTTACAAACAAATAGCGGACAGTTATGCGATTTCCAGGCTTCAATGATAAATTGTTGAGAATATATTTCGGTGTTAAAGTAGTAAACAACTCGATTGTGTCCGCGCATTCATAAATAGACAAACATCGGTCTATTTATAATTTAACGAATCGTTCAAGATCGTATCACGTTCAGACCGATAAATTATGTTTACAGGGGCTGTCCTCGACGCTGCACGATGCTGGATTCTTCGTGAATTTCCCATGGACCAGACTGGTCAACATGGTGGACAGCAAACCGATCCTGAATATCACGGTTCACGACTATCTCTGGGGATACGAAGACAGCCTGGTCCATTTGGCGAACAGCGTTCTGCCGAATTTCATTAATTTCCAGAGGTTCGGTCTGCTCGACCGGGTGAGTCCGATTTTTATCCTAACTAGTGTTCCCGATTTCTCAACATTTTCCATTTCTCGAGAAATGTGAAATAAGACTATATTACTCGAGAATTTTTAATAGAATATTGGTCGAATCGAATTGCAATTGGTCGAAACTCCAGAGAAAATACTGATAGTTGTATTTCGCAACTTTTTTATGTCGACCGATTTAGATGAAATATTCAGAATACGTATAACTGCTACAGATGTACGAAACGTAGTTTTTAAATTTTGTAATGTAAGCCCGCACAAAATAGTTGCAAAATACAGCTTTTAGTCTCTGTAATCTCGGCCAATTGCAATTTTAATCGAACAATTTTCTCAGGTTACGTAGCGATCTAATTGTTCTAACTTCTCAGAAAAATGCAAGTAGCATAGTCCAATATTGAGAAAGTTATGCGATTTTTAAGAGCGTCCGAATATCAATGGGAGTCACTGTATATCTCTTTTTTAAATATTCATTATGCTCCAAAAATAAGTACGATTGATATAAGTCAGAGTTGTTCTAATTCAATTAAATTGCAATTCAATTACACAATTGAATTACATTGTATTATAATACAATTATTACCATTGCATTATAATTGTATAGTAATTCATCTACGTCGTAACTGAGTTACATAATTCAAACCTTCCAATTAATTCAATTACTAATTATTTCAAACAGATGTGTAATTGAAATACAATATAATTAAAATACAGCTCCCCGAATTATAGTCCAGAACTTTGAAGAAGTTCAATATATTTTTATGTTTGTCTTTTTCATATACTTGTTTGCTGTCCATGCAAAAAAAATAGTGAAAGTTTTTCACTATTTTCATAAGAATCATTGTTATATTTTCCAAAAAGTCCGCTTAGAATTTGTTTTTCCATTTTATACATATCTGCGTTGGATGTTAAATAAAAAAATGTACTTTCTGAATCTTTTCGCAGAGATTCTGGATTATGCAGATATTTTATGAGGGATACAACAATCTTGTCTCTTCTTTTAGATATTTCTTCTTTAATAACGAAAAGAAACAAATTACTCAATTCAGTATTCAGTTTTTCTAAAGTTTTAAATAAGAATTTAAGAGAATTTAAGAATTTATATATTATAAAATAAATGAGATTCATAAGAATTTTCCTAAATTTTTTCTCGAGAAATACTGGCATTTTTCTCGAGAAATGATAAATAATCAATTATAAAATTTCTCGAGAAGGAACACTAATCCTAATCCGAATCATTACTAAGAATTCCAACATTCAATCATCGTTCATTACCCCTTGTCATTGTCCGCGACGCTAATCAATTATTTTTCAAAAGAACTTCCATGTTCTACTTTGAATATTTACGAGCTGCTCATTTACCATCCGATTCAATTAAGTTCAGAATTAATGAGTTCAAATACGATATAAAACTAAACAATATTCAAATCGTAAGAAGCCATGGTTGACACGTGTCTTTCGAAGAGATTACGCAAAATAACCAGAATGAAATCGATTATTTTTTCCTATGTTCTTTTAATCATAGTAATCTCCCCTCGCGAAGCTGTACAAAAACAGCCTACAAGAACCAGCAAGTCCGCTTCATTAACCGACAACCACAAAAGTCATTAAGCAAAGAAAGAACAACTTAGTTCGTTCGATTGCCGGTAGTTGTCACTCATAAACGTTGCTCAATCGTTTCGACAGTCTAACAAATTATTTTCATGCGAGTGTCACGACGTTGTTTGCTTTCGTTGTTACGGGAATAATTTTTTGCCATACTTATGGAGCATGTCACCTTAACCTTTTCCACCGTCTGACACATACGTATGGATTTGACGTGTAACTCACTGCAGCAGTTTTTTCTTGATACAATTAAATACATGCTGCAACCGATTTTCCTTGCAACTTTTCAACGTCGAACGGTTTATATATAAAACCGTTTTTATATATAAAAACGGGAAACAAAACATAGAAAAAAACCCCTAAAATAAAAAGCGTTTTCAGATGAACGTCTTACACAACCCTACTGTAAAACACGGCGCGCAGATTAAGCTTTTATTTTTATTGTTGTTACTTAATCGCGGTATGGTTACCTACCGGTGTAGATAAATTGCGTTACCTAATAGGCCAGCAATGCTCATGCAAATTCCTCCTCGTCCAGAATCGAAAAACAACTTTTTACGCCGGCCAGTTTGTTCCCCGCGTTAGAAACGAAATGAAAACACGGCGAGACTTCGAGGAAATGTTTGCATGCGTCGACTGCATAACATTTGCAACATATCCATCAGTGAATACCATCATTGACAGTTATTGTCGGTACTGTTCGCGTGCGAGACAATTACGTTGCGAAATTCTAATCACCCGCGGATGACCAACGGCGCGGATTGGGCGAAAACGCGATTTCGGAGCTCGAAAATCGAAACATTTCGTTTTGTTTTGAACACTAGGTTTACGTAGCATTAAAGGTAACTATTTTGCATTACTTTATAGAAATAACAAGAACATGCTACTCATATTTTTAGCAATATTTTAAAAATAATATATACCCAAGGAAATAAATTTGCTAAATAATTTCGCATGTATGCATTCTTACAACCTTAATAATTTTAAATTGAAAGTATTAGAACCCGTCATTTTGACGGGTCCCGTAAACCCAGTGTTAAATAAATGAGCGATGGGGATGTTTGAAGAACCTTCCGGAGGAAGCAAATCCGAAAAGAAAATTTTTATCCCCCCACCAAGACCCACAGGAGGCCCGCAAAGTTCGAGAAAAATATTAAGAACTGAAATTGTCACCTTCCACGTGGTTTTTTCAATATTCAAGCGCAAAACCTAGTTTTAAAAGAAAACTATCGGAAATAGATGAGTTGGGTTTCAAACGATTTTGAAACAAGTAATTGTTGTGACATTTTGAAAATTATAGTTTCTTCAAGTGAGCACAAGCTTCTCGCCGGAATTTGAACTATAAACGTACACATCTCAGCCGGAACCTAATAGAACCTTGCGCCGACTATACTCCGACTAACTATGACTAGTTGACCAAACAATGCAAAAAAACATTCATTTGCGACAATTTGCAACAAATATACCAGAAATTACGGATTTACTTCAGGAACATTAATGCAGACGGGCAGGTACATTAATTCCGCTTATTCTATAATTTGTTTAAAACCTGTGTAATTAATGAACACCGTGTAAACTCGAATTGATTTCTCTTGCAATTTGAAGCTGTAAATGTTACCGTTTTACCTATTAAATTTCACTCAATCATCACGAATGGTCTAGAAGTTATTATTATTATGTTATTTTCGACCGCTGCGCGGCCTGTTGATCGCGCGAACAATCGATTTCGCGAGCATCGCTCGCGAGGATCGGGGATCCGATCGTTCGTGGGCAAAATATAGGAATCGAAAAGTAAGGGAAAGCTCGCAGAAGCGTCCGCTCGTTAAACGCGACGGGAACGCGCGTTTAGAGTCGCGACACGTATTGCGTACAGACTAGACGTTCGAGAGCATGGAGAGGGCAAAAAGAGAAAAAAGAAAAAGAAAAGAAAAATATACCGGTTATTGACACAACCGACTAACCTTGTCCATGCATGAATCGAACGAATCATTTCACGTTTCCTGTTGCTAAACTTCGCTGGCTTTGTGCCGGTGTCTGTGCGCGGACACCACCAATGCAGATCGATCGATCAGAAGTTGCAAAGAGAAACGCAACACACGATAACATGCGCTGCATGGAATTGGAACAAGTGAGGCGATCGAGGGTTCCCTTCACCCCTTCAACGGTGCAATTCAAAATATTTGTGTAAATCATCGGCGAGCGCGGCTGATACCGTTCTCCACCACACCTGGCGCACAGCACGGAAATCTGAACCTACACTTCGGGACAAAAAGATAGCACATATTTTTCCTCGTTTGATACCATAAACTGAAGAAAATTAATATTTTAATATGTCAACGTTTCCGGACATGCCCATATGTATAATGTACCGAGTATCATCCACAAGGTTTACGTCATCAGAATTCTGGGAACGAAAACGTAAATGTTGTGGTCCGCAAATGGGACAAAATGATAGCACACTTAACGAGAAACTTGAAATATAAAACAATTAATTAATAAACATCAAACCTCAATATTTTGTAGAACCTCCTTTACATCTAACGAGTTCGATCATTCTGTTTGGTAATGATTTATACATTTTTTAAATACTTTTTTGGCTAACATTCTCCCACTCGTCCAGAATACGTTGTTTTAGATCGTTAATATTTTGAAATTGTCTGCCATTTTGGTATACGGCTCTGGTAAGATGTCCCCAATCATTTTCGATAATGTTGAGGTTGGGGGATCTTGCCGGCCAATCTAAACCACGAATATTCTTAAAAGAAAAGTATTTCTTTAATACTTTTGCCGTGTACTTCCAGCTGTTCTTACAGCATATGTGTTTAATTGTTCTTTTTTTCACTTCACTGTAGTTTCCGGGCTTCTAAATATTGTAGCATTTTTTTTTTATTTAATTTTGCATTCAACATTTCTTCTTTTACTATATTATTATATTACGCCAAACGGTTGAGCTTCCACTCGAGAAAGACATATCTTTGTTGCTCCGGTGAGAAATATGCAAGTAACACGCGAAATTAAAAAATTAAACCTTCGGTCGATGTTATTTCTCTACAGAATAAAAATATTACACGGAAGGGATATTCGAACTGTTAGCAATGTCGGATCCGTCTAATTACACGTTTACTCGCAGCTTAGGATATGTCCTGGGGCAGGAAATGCAGAGACGCAGATTACTATTGACTTAGGCTTATCGACAAAATGTTCTTCCCCGTCTGGAGGTACGAATTACGTTGAAACCCTTGAGCGAAATCTAAGAAACTGGTAAAACTAGTTCCGATCGCTGAAAAAAGTTCTTGCGCATCTCTGAACCGGTAATATTAACAAACTCCGATGGTAAGGCGACCAACAGCAACGCGACAACAATGATTGACGCAAGCTTGAAAAAACCGTGCGACGTATACGAGCACCGCTTACGTTACTCCTGTTGAACAGTTACGGTTCAAATGCCAGCATATTTTCTATAACATGCAGCAAATTAAAAATTCTGCTTGCAACAAATGAACGATGTCAATCATGAATATTCAGAAGTAACTGGATCGAATGTGAATTCTCGTCGGCGAGGAAACCTTCTCGAGATTGCCCCTGTCGTGGAAATTTCAAATGCAAATCTTTCGGATGTGGTTCTGTCACAAAAAATCCGAAATTTTACAATTGCTGCGGATGCGTATGCACTTCATATATTCAAAAAGCATAAGCAGTTTATGCACGGAAAATAGACAAATATGCAAAATATATTAGCTATTATTTGCCTGTTCTATTAGTGGTTTTAACTACTGATGTCCACGTGTAATAATTATTTATAACGTCTCGCAAATTTAACTTAAAACACTCTTGCAGGCAATTCTTTCGGAGGATCGATTGATCAGGAATTTATATATTTTTTTTAGAAAATTCGTAGCCTATGAATTATTCCTAATAATTAAATAAATAAGGGGCCTAATTCCCCCTTCTCCCTGCGCTTGCGCAGCGGTCCGGTCACGTGACGCGTTTCGTCTCTGCCGCGCATACTCTGATACTGGCGGAGAGGGGGTAACTTTTTTCCCCTCGATTCGTGCCCACTCCCCTCATCCGGCAACACTGGTTCAGTCCATATAGAACCCCATTTTTGTCTGAAGTTGTCGGTACATTTTCAAAACTTTCGCTGAATCAGCTTCCTATCCGATATCCTACTTTTCACTTTCTCAAATTTTATCTTTTCACTGCGAACTTCGCAGTAAATGTGCTTAACCCATTTGCATCATTAATTTTGCGTAAAATATACGCTCAATTTATTTTTTCTTACTGAAATTACAGTGCTGAAATATGAAGTTCTTGTACTTGTAGTCATTTTTCTGTTTAAATATAATAAAAAAGAAAAGAAATATAAGTAAAATATAGTAAAGTAGTATATAATATAGCAAAAAAGAAAAGTTTGGTGACAGAGGCCTTCTTTTTCGTATTTCCTTCTGATGCTAATGGGTTAATGGTGTTCGAAGATTGCACTAATGCCTCGAACTTTCGGCACGTTCAAAGAAAGAAATAAAAATTCACTTCGGAATCCGCCTAATTGCTTTCCTACTCGAACCGCAAACTGATAAATCATATATATATATACACACTACGAAGCATGATCGTAGCATTCTAACAGTTTATCGCTTCGTGAACTGACTCAAATATTGACGAAATAAATATTCCGCATAAAAGCGGTACATGCAATACGTTATATTAAATATGCAAAGCAATATGAAAGGAATAAAACATAGATTTGTAGAATATAGAAATGACGTTATTTTCAGTTCAACGCCTACATCTTTATCTTTCTTCTATAAAAATATGCGCATGCATATAAATCCGCAGTCAAACAATAAATCATTTAACATCAGAAATTGCATTAATGTGAGAACAAAATACGAGTGAAGTAGAAAAGTCGAGCGAGAAACGAAGTTAAAACTGTATTTCTGAAATGCTAGTAAATAGTGTCTTAAAATCCATTCTACTATTCGTTATTGTTAGAGATTTCGTTTTATCATGAGAAAAACTGCATTTGCAGACTCGAGTCGCTAACTGTCCCGAACTGTCAACGGTTTTCGCAATTATTCTCAGCCGTTGATCCTTTCATTGTTTTGTATACGGTTTGCAGGGTTCACGAGGTTAGTGTCAACGACTTCTGAGCGGACAAAAAGCGATTATGACACTTGCACGCCATCAATCGAACGTGCGTCGCGCGTGCCGATATCGATCCGAGCGAAACCGATCGTTGCCGGGGATTTAGCCGGCAGGAGCGTTTTATAGATCCGAGAAATTAGTCTCGATCGCGGGCTGTTTGTATCGCCGTGAATTCTGGTCGACGGGATTCCTGAACCTGTCGCTCGATCTCTTGCGCTCTTTTTTCTTTTTTTCTCTCTCTTTTTTTTTTGCCCCCGCCGTTACGATAAATAACGAGTCGAAAGGAACTGTTAATGAAAGTTCTATGTCACGCTCAGAGGCGAGCGTGTCCTTTTCGTAATCTGTTTCGAATAATTGCGGCATTAGTCCCTGTGGGGTAATTTGATCTTAATTGGCAAATGTCGAACGAGAATATTCTTTTTCACTTGTCGAGCTATCGAAAATGGCGGAAGATGGAAATCCGCGAATCGACCGGGACGTTTGATTTTCTCAAACAATAAAATACTCGTTTTAATCGTGAACCGAGGAAACCTTGACAACAAATGCAACATTAACATGTTAATCGTTCGGAAACACGGTTTACTTTAGTAGAAAAATCGATTCCTGTAAAAATTGCGTTCGCATGTTCGTCGACTGTGATTCAACGGCATTGAATTACCACGTCTGATCATTACTTGCCGTTTCTACTTACAGTTAGCGCGAGTGCGTGAGCCGCATTCATTCTCAAAGACGCTGCTCTGCATAGGAAACAGTTCGCTCGAGACTTTCGCGTTATTTTTGCGTCGAGTAACGTTTTTGACCGTGAAAAAAAAAGATGGTGTTACACAACGTTCTGCACGATCCTTGTGTTCGGCGTACGGTACTATAAAATATTCTACTATTCATTGCCAATCGAACGAGCGCAACTGACTCATTCATGAATTTATTCTCAATGATCACGATTTCAAGTACGATTCTGCCGTTCGTAAATTCTTTCGTCACATTTCCTGCGAACAATAACACGTTCAACATGCCTGTTCATGTATTCCGCGAAAACCGTGAGGAAAAACGCGAGGAAATTTTATACAATACTGACCCCGAAAACGCAAGACTACGTGTAACTATTCTGATTCAAAAATGTCTACACATCTATCTGTGTGTTTTCTGTGCATATTTCAACTACAACTAAACAGGCGCTTCTGTAGAAAATTATTACACAAACCGTTCGCTCGGGATTCTACCAGAAAAATTATATTTATAAGATTACCTTTTCACAAGTTTGTACGTAATTCCAAATCGGTGATTTAATTTGTTGTATAATCGCATTTTTACCGCCAGTAAATTCTCCGAACAAATCTTTTGACTGCCAGACGATAATTTAAGTTGTTGATGTTAATGGAAATGACGATTCATTCCCATGAATATCTTGAGCCAAGATTTATGAAACTCACCTTCGAATTTGACCTAACATTTTATCACGTAGGCTCCGCCTATAAAACTGCGTTCTATAAAACAATCCATGCAAACGTCTAACGTCGCTCATCCAAGGAGAAGTGAAACTGAATGCTTTAATGGAAAAAATGCGAATAAATGTTTAAACTGTTCATGTCGTAAATTGCTGTAGCAATACTACAAGCTATAAAAGATGCAATAAAACCAGTGTACAGTACCGAGATAGGTCGTTAATACACGCAGTCGGTGATCGCAAGCCAACTTACATGTGTAAACAATAAAAATACCCATGACACCTGTTCTCCGAGAAAAATATATCAAGATGAACAAAACTTGAAGTCGCTAAACTGCGGTGACCACGATGCGGATTTTTACAAAATTATAACATTCACAATTGCCCAAGATACAGATAATATTACTAGATTGCAGATTTTATCGCCGTAATGAGTGAAACACAAAACGGTAAAAACATTAGAGAAATGTACGGATCTGGCTCAGTTATTGTCAAATAATTTAAGTTATATTAATCCCCAGTAGTAGATGCATATAATTTATTAACTCTCGGTAATAGATGGTATCTAAGAAAAGAAAATGTGGGAACTTTCACTGTGAGAAATATATAAGCGTTGATAAAAGAAAGAAATGTCTACTCGATTCGGTTTCTTCCAATTGACATAGAAAATTTCTCACGAAAGACCTGCAATCTGCTAATGTAGTATAATTTCTTTCAAGCTCCAATGCTTGTAAGCATGATCGTAAAAGCGAATGTTTGCATAAATATTCCTGCATCAGTGCCATTGACATCGTAAAGCTATGATCGATTAACCCTTTGCACTCGCGCGGCGCCGGTACGGCGCCCGCCAGATTTGAATCGGATTCAAAATCAAAGAACTTTCGATAGAAATGAGGTAGAGTGATGAAATTTTCTTAAAATTAAAGCTGAAACTTTGTAGAATACGGGAAAAATAAGGAGATTATGGTACGAACGTTTTTTAACCTTGAGAAAATTCGTTAAACTTGCACAATTTCAAGAAAATTGTGGTTTTTCCAATGCCACGCTCGGAACAAATTTTTTTTAACATGTTATACATCATTTCCCATAGATTTCTACATATAATATTTAAATGTTTAGTAACCTATTGAATACAAATTTTGTAATATTTTCTACGAAATATCATACAAAATCTAATTTACAAAGTACAATATTTCTCAAATTTTGTTGTTTTTGATACAAAAATAAATAAATTGGTGAAATCTTATTATTTGTATACGTTCGTTTGTTTATAAATGATTTTCAAGTACTTGTAAAATGTTACCCTAATTTTTCCGAAATAGTCTCGAGTTGCTGGTATGCGAAAAGGGGTTAAGAGCCTCATCCACAATTCGATTCGCCGCGTTTGCACTCTGTAAACGTGAGTAAACAAACGCGACATGTTCAAGACGAACATTCTTTTGCACAGATGTACGATGAGGGAACCAACGTCGTGTTCATGAACGTCGGCAAAAACGAGAACATGACCGAGGAGGAAGGACGATACTTGAGCATCGAGTCTTATAATTACAGCCCGGGAATGTCGCAGTGGGGATACACAGAACCAGAAGGAAACGAGACTCTTCCACAGTAAGAATCGTTGCGCTATAGTAAGAAAATTTGTTCAATTTGAACTTTTCGACGATAATCATGCATAAACGCAATGTAAATAGTAGCGCAGGTGGTCGTCAAGTGCTTTACGAATGCATTTCATTGATTCTCTTCCGACAGAAACACAATTTGCAATCGCATCAAGGGATGCACCGAGGGAGAACTGTTCCCACCGCGTCTGGACAAGCACGCGGTGTTCAGAGTCTTCAGGAAAGCGTTCTGCAGAGCTATTCCAATAGTGTTCAAGGAACAATTATGGCTGGAGAGCGGCCTGGAAGGATATCTCTACAGCGTAGCCGACGATTTCTTAGACCCGCCGGACATCAACCCTGATAACAAGTGTTTCTGCAAGAATCCGCCGAAATGTTTGAAGAAAGGCCTCTCCGACATGACGCCGTGCTATTACAGTGCGTATAGTTTTTTGGAAAATTAACTGTCCTCCCGTATAGTCTCCATTTAGTAATTTTGCCCAATACTCGCGTCAAGCCTTTGTTTCTCCGCCGATATCGCGTTCTGGTAGCTTGCGATCATAGAAAGTAAGAAAAAAGGACTCACCGCTTGAGCTTTCCTTGAAGTAACACCTAGTTCCTGCCAGTTTCGCCGAGGAAATGCACAATAGCCGGCAGCCTGCAACGTCAAATGTCGGAGTTTGAACTTTGGGAATGTAGATCGGCGCGACATTAACAACCTGACATTTTCGAGAAACGATTCGCTGAATTCAGAGTTTTTTCATCGCCAGAGCAATTGATCTTTCGCTTTTGCCTGGCAGCTTCTTCCTCGAAAAATTGTCCGTGCACGAGTCTAAAATAAAACTCGATTTCTAACGAAATTAACCGACCATATATGGAGCAGAGTTAGGCACGAATTATTTTAAATATTTTGATGTTTGTATTTTACAAGTAACATGAAAACAAAATTTGTATTTTACAAGTAACAGAAATTCCACAAAATCAAAGCAAGTTATTTAATGGAATAAAAATTGAAAAAAATGAAATTTATGATACGGAGAGTAGTCCTGCGACTTTCTTGCATGTTACAGATCCTAATCAAGTTTGGTACGATGAATATATCAATGTAAAAATTCAGTTAAATCGAACAGACCATTTTAGAATGTTATTTTATTTCAGTTGCATCTTCCAAATAAAATAATAAATATTCTCACCTCGGGAGGAGGTTATCAACGTAAAAATTTATGAAATTAATTCTTAAAAGATGTGCCAATTTTTACGCTTTTAAAATTGTCTTGTTGTACGCGAAGTGAAGAGAATTTTTGAGAGTACGAATTATTTGATCAAACGAAAGATGGAATGAATATATTTTTAAAAAATTATTCGGTTGTTCGAATAAACTGATATATGATTATTCTTTAAATAATTGATTTCGATAATGCCCGAGCCCGATTATCGATCAGAAAAACGGTCAATGATATTGTCGAATCGAATCGATAAATTCGTTCGAATGAAATTGAATAACGTATCGCCGAATCGTTTGCTCAGAGATTCCAGCAGCGATGTCTCTGCCACACTTTCTCGACGCGGATCCGAGTTTACTCGAAGACGTCGAAGGCCTTAATCCGGACCCTGAAAAGCACAGGACGAGAATCATTCTACAGCCGGTAAGTGACACCGAGAAACTCGAAAACCATCGAACGCATCTTGCCAGGGATGTGTTCGATTTAAAATTGTATGGAAATTAGGATTAGAAAATGGCAAACGGTACGAAACGGGTGAACGTGAATCGAGGGATAGCAACCAAGTTAAATTTGTTCCGTCGTAGAAACCCTCTGCGAAGGGACATCTGCGCGACCGTGAAGGTCAACTAGCCACCCGCGGCATAATGACCATGACCGCGATAAAAAAAAACCTAGCATAATTTAGCGTAGTGGAGAATCCGAGTAAAACTCAACACATGCTGAACTGTAAACCATTATAGTACCTAGATTTATAGTTTTATAGCCGTAGCCGCCTTCTACTCCCACTCTTCCTAATTTTCCACCACTTTCAACACCTTCCAGAAACACATCCTTCGACCAATCATAGACAACTTCCTAAAACCACACCCACATCCGAGCTTTCCTAATTCCTATACGATTGTAACCAAATGTACCTTCTACTCCCACTCTTCCTAATTTTCCCCCACTTTCAACACCTTCCAAAAACAGATCCTTCGACCAATCATAGACAACTTCCTAAAACCACACCCACATCCGAGTTTTCTTAATTCCTATACGATTCTAACCAATTCGGAACTGCTTCAAAAACCGAACTGTTAAAAACACCGAGATTCTAACAGCAAGCCAAGTCTTGCCACATCGCAATAAAGATTAGTTCTCCGAAGATTGACAATACAATAATTCTCCGTTAAACCTTTGCCTAGTCGCGATACGATTTCTCCCAATTCCGGGATCGACGCGACACTACAAAATTGGAATTGATAAATAGCTATATTCTGAGATTCGTATACTAAGAGCACATTCTTCGTAACGGGAAAAGGGGTTTCACAAGAAAACCCGCGGAATGGGAGAAGAACGCATTCGCAAACCGGTCGTCGTTTATCAGTTACCTAATCGAACGATTATAATATCTGGTGGAACTAGTGTAGCCGAACGGTTGCTAGGCCAACACTGGTAGATAGGCCAACCAGGCTGTCGACCTCGCGAACCACTGAAAACGCATAATACCTCGAAAAATAGAAGATTCGATACTGGTTTCTCTAGATCTTCGATTCGAGAATCGACGATTCAGAATTTTATCGTTTTCATTCGCAGGCGATCGGCCTTCCGATGCACGTTAACTCGAGAATACAGATCAACCTCGTCATGTACCCCACATCTTACAATCCCAAGATCAAGGTCTTCAACGACTTGACGGTGCCGTTATTCTGGAGTGACTTGGTGAGTATTGTCACACTACGTGTACACATATTTTATCGTTAACGCGGTACTCTACGATTTATATCACGGTTACAGCGATTAGCCCTTAGCACTCGAATGGCGACTATAAGGCGACGCTAAAAATTCCTGTATCATTATTCAAAATATTTTTTACATTATTAAATTTGTTTGTATTTAAGTAATTACTAAACATTTCAGTACTGTATGAGTAAATTGCACCATTTTCGTATCTACAGCACAAAAAAATATATATATATATAGAAGGGAAATATTCTAGGTCGGAAGAAATGTTTCGTTTTCGAGTTAAAATGGCTTCGAGTGCAAAGGGTTAGAATTTCTTTGTTGTTCCTAACTTTCTAAAAGAAGATGAAAATTTGGGTGTATTGTATGTCTACACAGTCAGCAAAATTTCCGTACATCCACCAAAAATTCCATTGTGTTTTTGATTGATATCGACCGAACTTTTAGTTGTTACCGACTGGGATAGAGCAAAACAATTTGCCACATTAACGGAACTTAAAGGCAGCTAGATCTGTCAACTATACAACCGTGAACTATATTTATGAATAACCGCGTTTTTATAGTTATTTCGTATAATCGTTAACATTTTAACTTTATAGAGCAGGTAAATTATCATTTATTAACATTAGGTTGCGGAGCACTAAAAGCGACTATTTTGCGTTACTTCATAAAAATAACAAGAACGTGTTACCCACATTTTTGGCAATATTTTTAAAATAATATATACCCAGAGAAATAAATTTGATAAATAATTTCTTCTGTATGCATCCTAGAATCTTAATAATATTAAATTAAAAATATTAGAATCCGACATTTTGACGGGTTCCGTAAACCTAGTGTTAACAACATACGTATTTCGTAAAATATTATAGTGCAAAGTGTCAAACCACTGATAAAAAACAACAACCTCGATGAAACTCCTGAAAACTGAACCGATATTCTGACGTCTTATAAGCGAGTGTCGTTAAACAAATTGTCGGTCGTTAAACAGGAATGCGCAAGCCGGCGACCTTACATTATTTTAAAAAGCAACACAAAAGAACGCGTTTCTTACTGGAGATAGTACCAACGTACGCTGATGAAGGCGTCTTCAAGGCTAACACTCCCATAAATTTAATACTATATTTTCCACCCTAAGCAGCCATAGCCGCCTACAAGGCAAATTTCGCATCCTGCGGAGCGGGATCGTTAAACATCTCAAGGACACATCGAATTGAATTCGCGACAGGGTGCAGAACCGTCATGCGCATGTCGCAAAAACTGATCATTTGAAAATCCTTATATGTATCCGTATCGGATTTGTAAAATACGCGTAGTGATCCAATTACTGTGGGAGTGCCAATTACTGGCAATATTAAAAAAGAGATACGTAACATATGTATTAACTGGTTTTAATGAAAAGAATTTAACCCTTAACACTCGAATGGCGACTGCAAGGCGCCACTAAAAATTCCTGTATCATTATTCAAAATATTTGTTACATTATTAAATTTATTTGTATTTAATAAATTACTAAACATTTCAGTATTGCACGAGTAAATTGTACCATTTTACCCAACAGTAATTAGGTCCGTTGCCATATATTAACACTAGATTTACGGGACCCGTCAAAATGACGGATTCTAATATTTTTAAATTGCGAATATTGAGATTGTAAATATGCATCTACGTGCAATTATTTAACAAATTGATGTCTTTGGATATATATTATTTAAAAAATGGCTACAAACTTCGATCGATACATTCATGTTACTTTTATAAAGAAATGTAAAATAATCTTTTTTAGTGCTCCGTAAACCTAGTGTTAACCAAAATTTCTATCGGATCTTTTTATCTTGAAGTTTTAATTGGCGATAGAAGAAACGTTTTTGTGACATTTCTTGAGTAACTTCGGGAAATTGGAATTCCGTGAAGATTCGCAGTGCATCCATAATGTCCTTTTGTTTTTGTGATTTCGATGACCTTGCACATCATGTTATTGAACTCGTTTGATACAGGTTTCTATTTAAGGGAACGACGCCGACCACAGTTTTTCTTTTCATACCTCCACCTTGTATGTTGAGTCGCGCCTCCGGCGAAACCAGTACTTGAAGTATTCGAAGTCCTCGAAGAGGACACGGCTAATTAAGAAAAGATGGATCGTTCTCCAATAATTTTACAATAATCCAATAAATTTGAACGAAATCGGATTAAAAATCACAGAACTTTCGATAGAAATGAGGTAGAGCGATGAAATTTTTTTTAAACTAAAGCTCAAACTTTGTAAAATATGGGAAAAATAGGGAGATTATTACCATCCAATCATTTCAACGAAAATAGTATTTCATTAGTTTTTGTCACAAAAATCTATTTTTTCCAAAATCCTGAGGTCGTAGATAAATTTTCAGACCTGATTTGAAATCAGCGTGAAAAAATCTATGGGAAATGATATATAGCATGTTAAAAATAAATTTTTCTGTATTGGAAATTCTGTTTGTATTGGAAAAACCAAAATTTTCTTAAATTTCTGCACGTTTAACGAATTTTTTCAAGATTAAAAAACGTTCGTACCACAATCTCCCTATTTTTCCATATTCTACAAAGTTTCAGCTTTAATTTAAAAAACATTTCATCGCTCTACCTCATTCCTATCGAAAGTTCCTTGATTTTGAATCCGATTTGATCCGATCTTTCTCTTCTCTTGAAATGCTGGGAGCCAATGGAATACAGAAAGAAAAGAATGTTTAAATTATACGACGCATTGTTTGTGACTATCAGAGTTATTTAACAGCTGTTAGAACAAGCACAGTCGCCATAGAATTAAAATTAGCGCTGTGTAAAGCAATGTCCACATCGAGGCAACATCGGACAACTTTTTCTCGCCTCTTGTGTTCTTCTTTTTTCGAACTCGCCGAAAAAAGAAGATGGCGGCAAGAGAAGCGACGAAAAGTTGCTCGATGTTCAGCGTGAATATTGCTTAATGAATTTCGTTGATTGAAAATAGATGACCGATGGAAATTCTGCTGATTGCCGTCCTAAGATTGTATTCAAAATTCGAAAGAGACCTACTTTTGAGCTCGATATTTTGCAACATGGCTTCGTTGAAACTTCAACTTCCTTTGTCGGTTCTTTCGACAAGCATTAAGTTCGATAAACTTGTAAACATTGTTGCTTTATTTCTGTAACGATAAAATGCGCGTATAGTAAAGATAGAAAATCAATTTTGTTGATAGCAGTGTTAAAAATAATACGTAATAGACGCTGTTTTTCGCGAAGATGATTATGTTATCATAACTGTCCACCGCACTCTTATGATGTAAGTCTGAAGTAATAGTAATTAGTGATTGTTTTCATTAAATTTATTGGCGTCGTGTTCTAAACCAACACCCGATAATATCGTGTTACATGTAAACAAATATCAGGGTCGAGGGGATTAGTATGCGATCGGTGTCGTACGCGTAAAAAGGGAAGCCGCAAAAGGGCCCCTATTTGCGGGTAGCACGCATAAAAAGTTATTACGTACAGTCCTAAATTACAATACTTCTTGCCATTTAGGCTACGAGTGTACAATAACAAATTTTTCCTCTAGAACTTTTCAAGATCTGGCAATAAATAATCTTTACATCAACTGGACCTCGATGGGATCAACTGTTCTTGAACTGTCGAGCGCATTTTCCAGAATATTAAAAATTAACTCTTTAATTAATTAAAAGTATCAATACGTTTTGCGATAAGAGCAAAATATATCATCTACGTAGAGTAAGGAACCTAATTACTGTGGAGGTACCTATATTACTTATTTTTAAAGCACAATAAATATTAAAAAGAAAAAAGATATATACATAACATATTAACCGATTTTTAATGAAAAAAAAAGTGATATCTCTCTTTTAATATTCATTACGCTTTAAAGATAATTGTAATTAATATAGGCAGAGTAATTTGGTCCCTCACCCTGGATTCTCTACAGTACTTTGTTTACGTGTAAAAAGAAAAAGATTTTTTTGAATTTAAAAAATGAAATAAATTTGTAACAAATTTGTTCACAGTACATACCGTCGCCGCCGAGTGATTTATTATTCCTGTTGAAACTGGTGGTTCACGTGCTCCCGATTGGACAAACAGTGCTAATTTGGTCGCTGGTCGTCGCAGGACTTGTAATGGCGATGTTATCAATTCCCGCCATGCTGTGGTCTATTAATCAGCAGCAAGAACCACTTCCGGTGGAGAGACGGGACAGCACCGATCTAAGGATACCTCTCAACTACGGCCAATACACGACGATACGCATACTGCCGGCCATCAAGAAGATCACGTCGAAGACCGATCTGTTCAGTTAACTCCTCGGGACTGTATTTGAAAAAATCGTCGAGTAAACACACGTGATTAAAAAAAGTTACACCGCGAGAAACGTCCTTCTCTACACACCTCGAACACACGACGACGGGCGAAAAACGATAATAATATTTGAACGCGTTTGTTCTCGCGAGCAGGGGTTGGTTGCCGGTTCTCCTGCCTACTTTTAACAGACTCGGAATACGAAGGTGTCAGGTATTCTACGTTACGGTACACATCCAGGGTTTCGTGCTAAAAATATTTCCCTTTATCGATCGATATTATTCTTCCAGGACATTCTTACCGTTTGCTTCGACACTACTTGATTCCAATGAATTTTTGAAAACCCTCCCTTGCTTCTTTCAACCCTTCGCACTCGAAGCTATTTTACCCTCCAAAAGGAAACATTTCTTCCGACGTAGAATATTTCTACAGGGTGCGGCGCGCGAAATAGTCCCCGCGATTTTTCAGCCCCTTCGGATGGTCGGACAGAAAAATGTTTCGTACCAAAGTTAATCGGTGTTTAACCGACAAGAAATTGCAATATTTTAAATTTAGATAAAGATCGATTTTCAATAAAAAATCATGGTCGCTGTCCTGTCTTGTAACGGAACTGGGTATTTTTAACTTAATTATATTGTAGGCGACGTCGAAACGAATTCAACGACCTACTGTACGATGACTTTCTGATGACCTTGAAAGATAATGTCGCCATGAATCAATTTGCCAGAATATTTGAGATATTTCGACAATCGAAAAATCGAGGGGACTATTTCGCGATGCACAATACTGTACGATACTGAAATGTTTAGTAATTTATTAAATACAAACAAATTTAATAATGCAAAACATATTTTGAATAATGATACGGCAATTTTTAGCGGTGCCTTACAGTCACCGTTCGAGTGCTAAGGCTTAATTGTAACATTACGAACACACTCGATATAATTTTCTTGAAATTTAAGCTAAAGAGTAATTTGAAAAAATCAAAATCAAAATCTAGACAAACTGCCGCTTCAATATTACAGTGAGCAGTTTAGAAGTGGTCAATTGTGTTTTCTGAAAGTCCAATATACGTCTGTATGGAGCCCAAATTGCGAATTTCTACCTGATCGTGGAGTAATTTGTAATATTTGGCAGAAAATTCGAATTCTGAAGCAAGTACGACGTCACAAGATGGCTGCCGCTGAGAGATTCTCTTAATTTCGAAAGATTTAGTGTTCCTATTAAAAAGAAGGCTCTATAGAGACGTAGCAAAGCATTTTTAATTGATTACTTACTTATTTAAGACATAAAATGTCTAGAAAAAAGGCACAGTGTAACGTAGCATGACAGTCAAGGCCAAATGGCTTCCGGCCCCCTTAACCGTGGCATTTCTGATCGATCAGTCACGGCTAATTATATTTGTCACAGAGTCAGAATATTTATAACTATCCGAATTCAACTTTGTCGAATAACAGTTTTTCAAAGGAATAAGTCGTATAGAAGTTTATGGTAAATCGAAATGTCAATTGCACGATTTGTAATACAAAAGCGGTGAAATTGAATAGAAAGAATTGAAATAGAACAGAATTGAAATTGGTAATTAAAGCACAGAAATGCATGGCTTGTCGATCAATACACATATATTACGCCTGAAATGACAACGAAACTGACGGGAAAATTAAAAAAATCTTACCGGATTTTGCCACTCGTTGTTTGATTGAATCTGAATTTTAAACCGCAACGCCGGAAGCGCATTCCCGTACTACTTACACCAAACGACCTTCCGTACACGTTACTGCATTTTGAATTCCGTTTAATTTTTAACGAAGGTATTGTACCGTGTCAGTTTTAATATTTTAGCGAGTACAAACTATAAATTGAGTATTCCATTTTCGAAGTAAACGTGTTTAACGCTTAAGTATACGTATAAATATAGTTTTTTAACCCTGTCACACCCCATTGGGCAAAAGACAATGCCTTCGAGAAAGAGGGAGAACAATAAACGATGAAGAGAACATCAAATGGATACACTTGTTCAACACTAACTCTCTTTGTTCGTGTCTGTAGGGCAGTTTGAATTGTTAGCCAATAAAGGCTCAGAACAAATTCTTCCTAGTGTTTTCGAACGTCTCGTTGTCCGCTCTAGTTGCGCGACGCTATAGGGGAAAAACTATGTTACCAGATCTTACTATTTCGTACGCCGTAGTACTTTCAAACATCGTTTCCAGATTGATATTACACTAGAGAAACAAAACTAGCCAAAATAATTTGCAATTTTCGATTTGGAACCTTTTCGATTTGGAACGTTGACTAAAATTGAGATAATTTCACTTAACACTAGGTTTACGGAGCACTAAAAGCGACTATTTTGCATTACTTCATAAAAATAACAAGAACGTGCTACCCACATTTTTAGCAATATTTTAAAAATAATATGTACCCAAAGAAATAAATTCTCTAAATAATTTCTCATGTATGCATCCTTAGAATCTCAATAATATTAAATTAAAAATATTAGAACCGTAAATCTAGTGTTAAAACAAGTTGATAATGAAATTTGGAAAAGTTGGTACAATTCAATTGTATTTTACTTTTTTTTTTATTTATTTTGATTCTTTTTCTTAAAGGAAAACGATATTTAACAACAATGATAGAACTATATATACTGTATTATTATTTTCTTGAATCGATTCCTTATTTTTTTTTTTATATTTTCGTGATTGCAACTATTGTTAATGTCACATCTCATTTGCTGTGCTAGATAAATATGTGAAATGTAGTTTTAGGATTACAATTGTACAAATTTTAGAAACTATATTAATAGATTGATTTTTATAATAAATAACTAAAATGTAACTGTGCATGTCTATAACGATCAATGTTTATTTCAAATTTGTAATAGAATTACTACTACAAACTACAACTAATTTGAATTATGAACCCGTTTGATTCGCACCAAAAGCATCTTCTGTACTTATTGTTAAATTTCTCTTTATCCTTTAAACGATGCACTCTTTATTATTTTTATATTTTTGTATAACTAGGTATACTGTGTGAAGGATATTATGTACATCTACGTAATGCTTACAAAATTTATTTCAAAAATATGTTTATTATACAATATAACATGTATATATGTGTACACTGCACTCTGAATACAGTGAATCAAATATAAAGATAACAAAATAAAACAAAATCTTCGAGCAAATTACAATATTGTTTTAGCAGATAAACTACTATTGTCTACTATGAATCATGCAATTCAATCAGGATAAAGTAAAAAAATTCCTTAGGAATCAGCAATAATTTGTTGCATGCAGCAATTTAACGGTGAAATACACATTTCCAAAATACTTTATACACTCTTCAAAATATAAACTATATACAATTAAAAAATTTAGAAAATGCACTTATCACAAGATAAAATATACTTATGTAATTTATAATAGATGTTCGATAGATCGTATAAAATCATAAATCATTCAATTTTCCAAAAACAACATGCATTTCGGGCCTATTTTGTGCCATACGATTAGCACACCATTTCCCCAAAAGTATTAAATTATAGTATACTTGTTTATCTTTTTCGCCTGCTTTTTTATCTATCAGTAAGCTCAGTTCTTTATCATGCCAACAGTCAATAAAATCTTTTAAAAATTTATGCTCTGACCTGGAATCATCGTATGCTAGCAAACCAGTAGCTAATTCAAATAAAACTATACCAAAACTGTAAGTATCTACTTTTGTAGACAATTTTCGTGCATGCAGAAATTCTTCTGGAAGATATGGCCTTGTTCCATGAATTTTACTCACCTGAAATAAATGTAGAAAAATTATACAACATTCGGTTATGAATAAATATACTTATTCATGCACGTTCCGCACTTTCCCTTAGTTTGATACTCTCTATCCGATATGACTCAAATTATGTAGAACTTATTAAAAATGGTGAATTCAGTAAGCCGAAATCATAATTCCGACTGTCTCGAATAGATCAAGTTTTACAGCAAACATCTCTACACCTCTACCACCCAGTAATAACTTGTTTAAAATAAAACGTGGATTTACTTTCATCGAATCTTTTTCAGGCCCCTCTCTTGCCAGACCGAAGTCGCCAATTCTTGGTTCAAAATTCTTATCGAGTAAAATATTAGCACTTTTTATATCACCATGTATCAAAGGTTTTTTTCCAATTGTATGTAAATACTGCAAGCCACGTGCAGTTCCTTTAGCAATTCCATGCCGTTGTATCCAAGTCAACGGTTGACTATTTTTTTTTACCATCAATCTGTCCTCTACAGATCCATTCTTCATGAGCTGATACACAAGACAAGGTGCTTCACCACCTAAACTATACGCGTATAGTGGTAAAATATTTTCATGCGGATAGCAATTTAAAATTTTTATTTCTCTGAGGGATTGTTGAAGTTGAACTACGTAACTATCATCCGAATCAGCTCCTCTTTTCTCTATTTTTTTAATAGCTACATCCGTGTTCTTCCAGATACCTGTACAATACGAAACCAATGTAATAAATTAAAAATTTGTAAAATAATACCTCCGATAGAAATTACATAACTGTTAAAGGTACGCGAAAACTTGTAAATGTAGATTTTTAGATTCTCGCATACCTCTGATAACAATATTAGAACGTTACCTCTATATACAGTTCCGAAACCTCCTTTCCCCAGTATGTTATGCTTATTCCAATCATTTGTGACTATAGACAATTCGTCGTACGACGCATGCGGCAGGGTTGCTTCGGTGCTTGGAAATATTGCATCGTTATTCTTTTTCACACTTGTAGGGCTGTGCTGCAAAGAACCTGGTGAATGATACGGAGCTGCTACAGAAGCGACAAGTAAGTTATTCGAATTACTTGGTGTAATTCCGATCTGTTCAGCTTGCATCGGTTGATTTAGAATTTTATGAGAAGCTTCTTTGGTATTCGCTTCTATAACAATTTTTGGTACATTCGGTTCTGGCGGAGCGACTTGATTAAAATTTTGAGTACCTATCTTCAAATCTTTAGTATTTTTGTCGAGTCGCTTCCCGAGTATTCTACGAAGGTTACCTTCTCCGCTATAAATTAATTTATGAAATTTCTCATCGATATATGGTTTTAACGGAATCATTGACTGATAATGTTGCATTCTAGATAACAAAACAAACAATTCTAATATCGTATGATTATGATGGCCCCACATTGTTAATAATTCATCCGTAGGATTTTTCTCCTTTCGCAAACTCTGTATTGTCGACACATCGTATTCCATCAGAATACCTGAAAAAATGATCTCCAATAATTGTACAAACAGCAAAAATCCTTTAAAAAAAATTATATTACTGGCAATGAACTGTACGTAATTTAAAATTCTTTTTACATCTTACCAGCTAATTCTTCCCACTTGTCATTTTGATTGAGTATTTTACAAACTTCTGAGCGTTCGAAGAATGGTAATTGGTAAATATATTTGATTTTGTCGATACATCTCGAGGAGGACATGGTGCATAGCTTGTGATATTTTTCTCTGTAAATACAGCAGTTGTAATAACTTTATACAAAATTGTGACGTCTGCTAACTGATATATATATACTATGGATTAGTGATGGGTACCATCGACTAATAACTATCGACTAAATCGATAGTAGCCAACTACTATTTTCAGTCGACTGATTTTTTAAACTATCGTCTGAATTTGGTAGTGGTTGGGTTATTATTTTCGTAGATATTTTTTTAAAAAGTTCATTAACATTTTGCCTATATATTGCATTATTATTAGAGGATAAATAATAGTTTATATACATTTTTTAATTATTGTTTATATTTATTTATTATTTATAATTAGACTTATAGATTACAATAATTAGAAATTAATGTCGAAAAGAAATTTTAAATTACAATTTTTTAACAATCTTATTAAAAAAGACATATCTAACTGAGGGAAAGTATGAATGTGAAAAATATGACGATCACAGTGCTGTAAGAGTGAATGAGAAATCAGATCTATACGTAGGCATAGACTATAGCCCGCAATCTAGACGTAATCACTAAAACGAAATTTCAGTCGACTAAATATTCGATAGTATGTAGTAACTAAATAATAATTAGTCGATAGTTGAATTTAATCGATAATGCCCATTCCTACTATGGATACGGGATTCCCATAAGCCAGCCGTACAGAAGTTAAAAAAAATTGATATACTGGCTTTACATGCCAGCGCCGCCAGTTAAGCTCCGATGTACTAACGGAACTAGCATATATATATCATTGCGTCTGCTGCGTCTGACACATCATACAAAAATTTTCCTTTCGTGTGGGGAACATGGGATCGCACCCCAAATTCCCTAGCCGGCTCACCAACGACCTGTTGGTAACACGGTTGGCAGCATCGGCTACCAACCGTCACGCGCGTAGCCGCGCGACGAGCGACACTGGCTCTTGAAACCTTGCCCGCGCAACACGCACATAAAGATTCGTTCTTGTTTCTACTGCGTCACGAGATACAAGTGTGATATTCTGCAACCTAATAAAGTCAGTGGGAACCCTCACTACAGTGAACGTGAGATAGTATATTCCTTCGATTAAATTTCCTTTCCTCTCGAGGAGACCATCGTTACGGCAGTCAACGTAGGAACTGTTGGCCTTCGATTATCAGTCCATCGAAGAGGTCTTCTCATTGTTATACTAGAGTATAACCGGTACACGCAGTGGTACCCCGTAATCCCTACATTCGAAATGCATACAGCACCATCTATTCAAGTCACGAGTTGCCAAGCAAAAGCCCGAAAATTTATCGATAAGGTTGGTAGGACGTGTACCACCAGCACGAGGCAGAACATCTTTGTAACTCCATGCGATTATGTGAACCATTTATTAATACGACAAAGCAGGAACATTAGAATCGATCAGTCAAATCAATATACCGATGTAAATGTAAAATCATATATTTTAAAAGGATTTTCATTTACTTGGATTGAAACGATTCTGGGACAAATTGTGTATGCCCTCTAGAGGCTAGATGATCAATCTAAAATGATCGCTGTCTCAAACTTGTTAAATGAGCGTTTTATAACACCGCGTACGCCATTTTGAAAACTGAGTCGCACGCAAAACGTTGTATATGTTGTGGAAAAAGCGGCTTTCTGCATGCTTTAGAAAACACAACATTCTGATTTAGAGATACCAAGAAACCACCGATAATGGCGGAATACTTGGCATCAATTTTTGGTACAGAAAAAGACAAGTAAGTCAAATTTTCGTTCGATGCTTGTTTGAATGTTTCGTCGAGAAGCTCGACGTTATTTCGTTTTTGTATCATTGCAGAGTAAACTGTTCGTTTTATTTCAAAATCGGTGCCTGCCGACACGGTGATCGATGTTCACGTATCCATAACAAGCCAACTTTCAGTCAGGTAAAGATATTTTTCTTAACCTTTTTATCCTGTTTGATTTCCTTATTGTTTCTAATCAAGTGTAACTTTCATGCACCGATGCTTTCTGTTTTACGCTCGTACCTGTTCATTTTCACGTTGTCTTTGGTCTTCTAGTAATAACATAAACAACCTGTTTGTTGCAGACATGTTTACTACAGAACCTTTATGTAAATCCTCAGAATTCTGCGAAAAGTGCGGATGGATCTCATTGTAAGTATAATGAAGTACCATTGTCAGTTTGTCGAGTAATAATTTCAAATATACCGCAAGAATAGTCGTCGATAGAATGCGTTAGATTATCGTGTATCCGTATCGATAAAATTAACACTACGTTTACGGGATCCGTCAAAATGACGAGTTCTAATATTTTTAATTTAAAATTATTAAGGTTCTAAGGATCTATACATGAGAAATTATTTAGCAAATTTATTTCCTTGGGTATATATTATTTTAAAAATGTGAGTAGCATGTTCTTGTTATTTACGCAGTTTATACAATCTTCTAAATGTGTTGCCACAGTGGTTGCCAATGTGTCGGACGAAGAAATGCAAGAACATTACGACAATTTCTTTGAAGATGTTTTTGTCGAATGCGAAGACAAATACGGTGAAATAGAAGAAATGAATGTCTGCGACAACCTGGGAGATCACTTGGTCGGAAATGTTTATATTAAGTTTCGGAGGGAAGAAGACGCGGAACGAGCCGTAAACGATTTAAATAATAGATGGTTCGGCGGAAGACCGGTTTACGCTGAACTCTCACCAGTTACTGACTTTAGAGAAGCTTGTTGTCGTCAGTATGAAATGGGGTATGTATGTTTTTGAACAGTGCAATGACTGCCTAATAATTTCTTGTAACATGCTTGTAGCGTTACTGCTTATAAAAGCTACGAGATAATTTACAGATCTTTTTCCATATTGAATATTGAATATTGTTTCAGAGAATGTACGCGCTCTGGATTCTGTAACTTTATGCACTTGAAACCAATTTCTCGAGAATTACGACGCTATCTGTACAGCCGCAAAAAGGGTGGCAAGGGTAGATCGAGATCGCGATCACGGTCTCGTGGTCGCGATCGCAAGAGGAGATCACGATCTCGCGATAGGAGATCTAGATCGAAAGATCGTCGAAAAGGTAGAGACGATAAGGGCAGAGACGGACGGTCTGGGAGGTATTAACTATAATTTCCATCTGTAATAATTCCTGATAGAAGGATCGAAATCGAGTTATTATCCTTTTGACTATCTTGTCAGACAAAACGTACGTAAAAGTACATTTTTAAATTTTCATTTACTAGTTGTCTTAAAGAAGAAAAAAAAAGAATAACATTAGTTTCGTTACTGCGACAGTAATAAGTTGTGTAAAACAGATGAACGGGACATGATAAGATGTGTACTTTTCTAAAAAAGAAATAAAATTTAATGCACACATACTTGAGTTTTGAATATTACGCGTTTAGGAGTGTCAAAATTATTTACGATACGATTGTTTTAGAATTAAATAAAAACGGACATCGCTTCTTTCCGGATGTTATGTACTAACATCGATAGAAACAATTTTCCTTTACTTTCAATCGAACTTAATAAATTACTATATGACTGTATAAATTACTATATAACGATAAGTAGATATAAATAAACTTAAAATTCTTATACTTTTTAATTCATTTTCTGTGCATTATATGTGGACATCGTGACTGTATAAAGTTATCACAGTATAAAAGAAATTTTGCATGTGTAATAACAAAAATAAAAACAACTGAAAAATTATGTTTACTTATTTCTTTTAAATCCAAGCAGAAAAAAATGAGTGTGTACTGTGACAACACACCCGCGCGTACACACACCTGTAACGTTCTAATAATAATAAATCTCTAATTGTATTTGACATCATTTTCGAAGGGAATGAACTGGCTATTTCTACAAAGTGCAATAAATTATATCAAATGCTCGTAATATTAGTGTTGATAAAAAATATTTATTGGCAGACTAATACCAGATCAAGCATCTATGTTTCAATCAGGCATTAAAAATTCTACAGAGATTTCTCAAACTTCTTTCCACAAGCAAATATTGCTAATTATATAGGCCAAGTTACATTACATGCTACACACTAGCAAAATTCGTATAAACGTTTCATACTTTATTACAAATTGAAATTGTTAATTTAAAATGTTTACAACTCATTAAAAAAGGAACTTAACATTTATAAAAATTATTTGGGATATAAATACAGAACAAATGAAAACCAAACATCGTGGGGTAGGAAAGAAATTCAAGATTATAATCTCATACAATAGATCATGTTCACCTGGAGTCTTTTTTTTTTTTTTGAAAAATGAATATTCAAGATATATTTCTAAAGTATTTCTGTTTCGGTGAACATACATAGCTGTAAAAAAAAATGAAATGCATAACTGTAAAGAAACGTTTATGAAAGAATATACTTTACACAATTTCAATAAATAATCCAAATTCTTTTTATAAATAATGTTAGAATTATTGAATATAGATCGAATTGTAGGTATGCTTTAACGTTGTAGCTGCATGTATAAAATTGTGATATGCGAATATTAATGAATAACGATGTAATGGGATACACGCAATCACCATTTAATACAATCGATATTATCTATCTATCTATGAACTATTGCTTCTTACTTCGAAATGACACGATTTCTTAACAACTTCGTAACGTCATTGCGTCGATGCACATGTATACATCACAATGTTAGTACTCGTGAATATCACGGATAAAATATATTATATCAACGTACTTTTTACGAATGAATCGGTTTCCGTTTCTTTCCTTCTCAATGCCGACAATATTAAACACGCATTCATCTGATCTTACAATGTTTACCACTGTCTATTTCAATAGACAACACTTAAAAACCTTTTAATAATTTCACAGGAATAAAGGTATCATATTTTGCGGACATTAAACTATAATATACAATAGACGCATTTATGTTTCCTTTCCTTTCTTTTCTTTTTTTCCAATGACTATTAACAATTATCATTATATAGTGTAAAAAGTATATTAGATGGTACAATTAAGTCCGACGGAAAAAGACATATCTTGTAATTTATTCTCATCAGAATTTCTCCAAAATATACTGTATACAATATTTTATTTTAAGTATAAATATATACAGTTTTGTTATGAAAGCGCACTAGGTATCATTTAGTTACTCGGACATGAGATTGAGCAGTGCGCAACATTCTACCATTTATATGTTTCAGAAGACACACTACCTTCTTTAGCGTAGTTTTACTTTATTTTTTTTCCTTTTCGTGGTAGTATAGTGCTCGTGTTATCAGTTTACTTTTGCGTCCAAGCACAGAGGTATAAAGTGATTAATTAATTTCATCTCTCAAGATAACTAACAGCTTTTAGTAATGTCCTGCCCACATCACTTGTATCATGAAAATATTTACACTGTTTAGGTTACTAATTAATGATTACGATATTCCATAGTAAGTTTTAGTAGGATATGAGATCATTGTTTTAGGGGGGCTAATCAGCATAAACAATGAACTGTTGATTATCCACATCTGCAACTTCAACTTGAACAAATTGAGGTTGTTGAAGTTGAATTTGTTGTACTTGTCTTCCGATAGCGTTACGTGACCTATAAATTAATATTAAATATTACAAGATATTTCATGTTTACTACCTATTAGAATCTAAATAAATTGATGTTTATACGAATAAAAAAATATATATATACTTACTTAGCTTTCGCGTGTGTTAATATGTGTGACTTTAAATTTGTTGATTGTGCAAATTTTTTACTGCATCCATCGAACGGGCAAACATAAGGTCTGTCTCCGGTATGAATTCTAACATGAGTACGAAGATTGAAATCGAGACTAAACCTTTTCCCGCATCCTTCAAATGTACATTGAAAAGGTTTTTCTCCCGTATGGACCAACTGGTGCCTCTTCAACTTGGAACTTTCGACAAAAGCTTTTCCACACTCTGCGCATACATGTACTCTTGGTCCGTGGGTGTGTAGATGTTTACGCATCGCACTGTTGTCTCTAAACATTTTTGTGCATCCTTTGTGCGGACAGGCTATAGTACGTTCAACACCATCTAAAACAGGTGGTTTGCGTACTTTCAATTTGTGACCAGGTCTAGCAAATTCAGCCAATTGTTTTGGATCCGACAGGTCAAGACCTGGCATTCCGTCAGAAATAGAGCTTCCAGAGTGGTTGAATTTGGCATTGGATTTACCGGTCATGTATTCTGTGTAGTCTGGATCAGGCTCTGGATTCGAGCCTTCATCTGGAACATCCACCAGGTGAGGAGCTAATAGGACACTCCCTTTAACAATAACAAACAAGCAGTCCCAAACAAAAGCTACTGTATTTATTTTTGGTTAGGAAGATTTTATATTTTCTCTTTCTTTTTTGTGTACTTAATTAATAGTAAAAACTCTTTATCGTGTAGCGAAAAAACATTTGAAAGTAACCAGATTTTAGCGAACGATATACAAAGTGTGTAAAATGTAAAACCAAAAAATACATACAAATTTCAACATTTTATAATTAATATAGTCTCGTACGAAACGGTAAATAATGGTTTACACAACATTGTTTTATTGGAAAATTATTGGACACATGTAACAAATTTTTAAAAAGTGATATACAGGAAATTAGTTTGAGAAAGAATTAAACATAATAGACTAATACGCGTGTACAAAATTCGAATATTAACGAATATTTAAATAAAATTAAGTAATTAAAAGTAAATATATTTCGAAAGAATCATTCTATTGTCATATCACAGTTATATTCAGATGAATTCATTGAATATATTCAATCATTTATTTATATAATAAAACGACGCGACAGAGACGACCATGGTTTACATTCATATTTCTAAATGTACATAATAAAATTATTTCGTAACATTTTTTGCCCGTCATTATCCAAGATCGCGTTATTTTCGAGAACGTGAAAATGATCTCGACGTTTCAAATAAATCAGACGTCCACGTAATCGTTTCTACAAAAGTTACAGGTTTCACGTAGCATGACGTAAGAAGTCGTAAAGACGGTCTTTCGTACCTGCACGAATAAATCTAACATTTCTAAATAATTCTACGAATAAAGCATGAAATTGGGGATTTTATTTAATACAAACATACAAGAGCTGAAATACAGATACAACGGTTAAGAGTAAACAATTGATTGACGTTATGCGGACCGAGTAAAATAAAGATAAACGAGAGCACGGAGCCTAGCTCTCTGCTTGTCCCGCTGCAAGCGCATCTTCGCCATTATCGCTCGTGAGGATAGATCCACGTAAAAGAAGCCATTTTCAAAATATGGCTGCCCCCTGGCAGCATAATGGCGTTCCCTCGATCAAAACAAACAACGCAAACTGTCAACGAAATCGTGGATGGCAAAGAATTCAAAAATAATTCGTCGATTTCTGTGACAGTCCCGTGAGAAAACCACGGTATCGATTCGAGTCGACCGGAAGTGCGTGCCAACAGTGTGCATAGAGATAGAGATATACCGATCGCGGATGCCTCTCGCGATGTGTTATCACGTTTCGTGTGTGTGTGTTTCATTTTTTCCAATTAAGCCAGAGAGAGAATGATCGTTGAAATAAACGACATAAGGACTTACCGTCGTCGGTACCTGAGGCCCACATCGTCACCGAGAATTCACCTTCGAGCGTCTTGATTTGCACTTGCTTCTGCTCCCACTTTCTAGCCTTCGTTTCCGAGCCCATTTCCCCGAAGATCGTATGGTCGGTCGTTCGAAATCTGGCGGTGCCGCTCTTCCGGGCCTTCTTCGGACCTTTCCTCGACGGACCGGGACTCGACTCGACATAAATATCGTTCTCTGGGACCGGGATCTGATCGTACACGCTCAACGGATCGCTGCCGACGATTTCCTCTTGCGTCTGTAGTATGATTTCTTCGCGTCCTGGCTCTGGAAGCGGTTGAAGGGCGATCATCGGTTGGCCATCCTCTCCCTCGATAGTTGTCTCCACGGTCTCGCAGGGTATCTCCACCGGTATCGTTTCTATTTCGACCTCCTGGATATCTGGTTGAATCTCCACTTCGGTTATTATGTCCGAGGACGCCATATTAATCTCCGCTGACGCCATGTTACTAATCAAAATGGCTGGTCACGAATACTCGCGCGACAAGCGGGGCGGCAAGTTACCCCGGTCACGTGATCTCGATCCCCACCATCGCTGACGGCTAAGCGGTGATCATTCGGGATTTTCTTTACCCACCGATATATATGTATATGTCTATATATATGTACATATATATATATATAGACTATGGATCCGAGATGCCGCGAAGCGAATTGAAACTGGCTTTACATGCCAGCGCCGCCAGTTTAGGCTTCGGTATACTACATTTCTGGAGCTTTACACTTTGCCACTCCTCAGGTGGCGTTGTTCGCATATGCAGTTGCGCGCATGCGCGTTAGCGAGTAGTTTTGTTTTGTTTTGTTTCGTGTCTACTGTGAGCGTCTGCTTGGATATTTATTGAACTTTCGGAATTAGCAGGTATGTATTGAATAGTGAGTTTACGAGGGAACACAAAGGTACCTCGAAGGTACAAATTGTGTTTGTGGTTAACCCTAACCCTAACTTAAGTTGGAGGTATGTATTGAATATTCGAAATAATTGCAAGGGAACTATTATGGCCAGCTTAGTAGCTGTATGTGAATCTGATCATGCTTTGTTTTATTGCAGTTTGTTTTATAGCGTGGTCTTCTTGGATATTTATTGAACTTTCGGAGTTAGCGGGTACGTATTGAATATTAGAAATAAAAGTATGATAGATTGCAAGGAAACTATTATGGCCAGCTTAGTAGCTGTATCTGAATCTGATCATGCTTTGTTTTATCGCAGTTATGGGTAAATGCTTAGTTTGCGGAAAGTTAAGCAACAATGACGCAAATGTGACATTACACAGGTTTATTATAATATTGTAATGTATTGTATGTATTAATATTATAATGTATTATAAATAATCGTATATCGCAATACGTATGTATAGCTGCTATGTATGCAGGATTACTTGTATGTATTATTTTGAGATTTTGCTTAGCTTTGAAGCTGACAAATTTACTTTTCTGTATGTGGCAGAAAGAATAAAGGTGAAAAGTTTAACATAAATTAAGATTGCTCTTTATTTAACAGATTCCTGATCTACGTTCTGTAATCACCAATAATGCCAGTGTGGATGAATAGTACTGAATCATGGCTCCCAACTAACTTATAATTGCTTGGGTCACAAAGATTCACAAAGGTTCATGATCGGACATAAAAGAATAACATTCGATACATTCTGTTTAATGGTACGTATATTTATACTTTATATATTACTATAACATATAATTGTACATAAAAGAAATCTATATGATATGTATTACTTGTTTATAAAGTGATTAATAAATGTATTTCAGTATTATTATGAATCTAATTTCATTTACTGCTTCTCGTAAAACGTAAAAAATACATACCTCCACTTCCTTTATCTATAACAGTGAAGTAAATGATAATAATGTTTAGAAACATTTTTAAAATTACTAATCAGTCTCTGGGAACTTCTATAATCATTACTTCTGTTTCTTTTATATTATGTTTATATATTTATTTCGCTATTTCCATGAATATCATTTTTTGCAACCAGTTTTTTTTTTAATTTTAACGTTCATACAAGTAGTTCTTATTATTCTGCTATAGTTTAATACGCCTCCCTTGTAAATTCAATCTTTCAAACTTCCCGCTAGTTCCGTTGGTACATCGGAGCTTAACTGGCGGCGCTGGCATGTGAAGCCACTATCAATTCTTTTCAACTTTTGTATGGCTGGCTTATGGGAATCTCGTATCCATAGTGTATGTATATCAGTGAGCGGTGATCATTCAGAATTTTCTTTACCCCTCTTACCACGAAATTCTTCGATGGTAATGCAGGATTTTATGCTGAATGAAATTTGACGTTCTCCGTGCAGCTTCCAAAATTGTAAAATGAACAATAGGATTTCGTCGACCAATTTGTATCGTTTAAACGAATTACACGTTCGATCGATTTCTCATGAGAACCGCTGAACCGCATTCTTTCTTACCGTGCCCCTTTTAGTACACTGGTACGCCATCTTCCAGAAAACGTGAGTAACGCTTTTAATCCGAAAGAAACTTAGGTTTTGCTTTGACACATCACAAATGCATTTGTTATATTATTGTTCAATTTCAGTTAACACCTTAAGTTATTATTTTAATTTTACCTGAATCTACCTTTCCCTTATATAGAATAATTATTATGCAAATGCATTTTTGAACATTTAAAACAAGGATATAGGTTATACATTAAAAGTTCTGAATTGTCACAATGGATTTGTCAAAGATTTCGAACGATAAGAAGCTGTATCTTTGCAAATGGTATTTTCGTGGTGAGTAATGTTTAGTTATAAATATTATTATAGTATGTATTAAAAATTATAATTATTTATGTAAAATGTACACGAGTATTTTGTTTGTTTCATAGCTGGGTTCGCCTTTTTGCCATTCCTTTGGGCTATTAACGCTATTTGGTTTGCCTCGGAAGCTTTTACCGCTCCACATTATGAGGAACAAAAGCAAATTAAAAGATGTGAGTTTCAAATATATCTATTTTAATTTCACCAAAAGTTACTTTGAGTAAAATTATTAAACAAATTAGTACGAGTACATCATATTAGTCCCAACACCAGTAGCAGCCGAGTTATTCAGGTGGCCTGTTCCTAGCGCCTCACCCTGTATAAGCTCTCACATGTCGATCAATATGTTCTTAGTATTAATATGTATACATGTATAAATGTGGACTTGATAACAGATATTTTATTAAACTAAAATTTCAGATGTGATATTCTCAGCAATAGGAGCAGCTATATGGACGGCTGCTCTTCTAGCGTGGATTATTACATTTCAGACTCAAAGGACAGCGTGGGGTGAATTTGCAGATTCGATTAGTTACATAATTCCTACCGGTATTCCTTAATTTTTTGACTCGCTCACCGTCGCTTAGTTACCAATAACTAATCATATCTTTTATGTATGAATAAAAAGCAAGACTGTCCTGCATTCTTGTCCCGCGTTTGGTTAAATTATAATACTCCATCGTATATAAAATATAGCCTTTATTTTAATGTATTCAAATAAAATATTTCTAACACATAAGCTTTAGACATATGTATAAACTGCAATGATTTATACATTTTATAATATTTGTAAAAAGAAAAAAGAAAACTAATATTTCAAATGCTGATTAAAATAATTTATATATTCACTTTATTCTTTCTTCGAGACGAAACGAATTTAAACAGCTCTCCTATAAAAATATATTTGTAGATCTTTGTAAACCAATCGTGATAAAAGCTGAAACAATAAAAGATTTATTATTAATCATCATTTATTAATATTTGTCGTTGATTGAAAATATGTTATCGATTAAGGTAATTTACCAATAATGCCAGTAAATCTGCAGACATCAGCATATAAAATACATTGTGCCAACTACTCCAACGTGATATTAATCCTGCTAGTAATGGACCGACAGCAGCACCAATACTGCCTGTTCCATCAATGATGGCAGTGACTGTAGCCAAAGCTTTAGAATTATCTCCTAGACTAGGATGAGTTCCTAGTTCAGCTGATACAGCAGTTGTTATCAAAGCATAAGGTCCGGTAACTAGTAGACCGGCCAAGAGCAGTAACATTACGTAGGTACCCAAACCCGTACTTCCAACGAAGTCGTATATAAATAACTGTATCAAGATTATGTAAATTAATACACATTGCATATAGAATATTTATGTTCAGAGAACCATATCTAGACTTTGTTTACATGAAATAATAGTACGTACTACGGGAACCGCAAGTGCAAGCATAACTGCACATGTTACAGCACTCATACCGCTATAATCAGATAAAATACCAGCTGCAATTGCACCTGCAATACCACCGACATCAAATAAGACAGAGATATCTGCACTCAAAGTCGCACCATAAGTAGCTGAAAAAGAGACAAAATATTTATAACGTTTAATATGCTATTTTGTACCCTAAGAATTCTAATCTCTTCTGATTCATCTTATAGAATTATAATGCAATGATTACTAACTTGATGCTGAAATGTACAATGGTAACCAATACAGGAATGTGTAGCTTACAAGCTTCGCAAAAAATAAGGAAAGGGAATATTCTATAACTCCAGGAATAGCAAGGGCCCCCATAAACCCAATTGCATTTCCTCTATGATGATTATGCGGGCGTCTGTGCCTTGACAATATTGGGCTTGTTTCAGATCTTGCACTTGTCTCCTTTAAACAAATTTTCTTCGTAAGTATCGATAATAGTAGATGCACTCAAATCTTATATTTACTTTAATGGATACTAAGAAGGTAGTACGAGTACTTATATACATATAATAAAGAAATAAATTATATTTTATGTTAAGCCAGTTATATATAGTGCAATATTAATTATGTAAAAAACAAACCATGCACTTACATTAACACCAATCTGTTCGCGGTAGGCACAGCGATAGATGAGACGCTAAGTACAGCAAATGAGTTATCTTTAGTAAGCTTACGACATGTGCAAAAGATGTAAAAAAACATAATAATTATGGATTTATGAGAATATTCTAATATATGTACGTTTGTATAGCATACGAAATACATGAAATTTAAAAAAAAAAGGTTATAATACAGTCCAAAAGTAGAAAGCATTTAATATAACTGCAAAAGATGTAATACACATTTTATAATTATATCATATACATGAAATACCTTCGAACAATTATCTACAGAGTGTCAAAAAAGTTTTTGCACACTCAGTTTGTTCAATAACTTTACAGGCAGGATAATAATACGTTATTCACGAATGAAAAATGATTGATACTTCTGCACCAGCATATTATTTTGTATACAATGTATGACTGAATGTGCAAGTACTTTTCTGGCTCATTGTACCATTCAAGTGCAGAGTACACAGTAGCAAAACAATGGTTATGAAGTATTTCTATCAGGGCATTGCATGCTGATAACCATACAAGAATTCCATTAAGTAGCAAAAACTGTTTTTATACTTACATCTTCAATATCGTTGTTACAATTTCCACAATCTTCTATACCGCTGCTGTCATCCGAACTGTGTATAACATCAAATTTTCTATATCCGGGCGGAACAGGTGGAATACATCCTATGTCTATAGGATTGGGTACAAGAAACAGAAATATTACGAATCCTGCCAAGCCCATTGTGATCCCAGGTATCATGAAACTTAAGCCCCAATCAGATTCCACAAATTCAGCAGCTATTATAGTGCCCAGAATGTTTCCTAACGATGTATGGGAGTTCCATATTCCAAAAATTAATCCTCGTTTCCCTTTACCAAACCAGTTTCCAACAACTGTAACTACACCTGGCCAGCCTGATGTCTGGAAGACACCAGCAATTGCCTGTGGAAAATCAATAATAAAATATAATGACATACACGTACCACAATCTGTACAATGATTTAGTTGGAAACAAAAGTGGACACCCTTTAAAAACTAATAACTTTTTTCAGATTGGACCATTACGACTGGAGTTTTTTTTTTAGATGTTAGAAGGATTAGTTTACTAGGTAACGTGTACACAAAATTTTGTTTAAATTACTATTTCTCTGAATTTTAAAGAAAAAAGTGAAGGTTACGATTTTTAATTTTTTATCTGTGCCTTTACTGAAAATTTGAAATATGCTTTTTATAGATTCGCATAAGTTATCTATTTGCGCACAAAGTTTAAGTAACTATTTCCTCTAACGTATCAAGAAGCTCAAGTCGTTCGGTCCAACCCAAAAAAATGATTAGTTTTTAAAGGGTGTCCACTTAATTTTGTCCCCAACAGTTCTTTTTGTTGTATAATAATATGCATACGCACCTGAACTAGAACGAAGTACCATAAACTATGAATATTGTATGGCCTAGCAATACCAAAAAGATAACACGATATACCTGATGCAAGCATACCAAATGTAAGAAAATAACGTAGATTAACTCTTTCCGCTATGAAACCGCTATACAGAAAAATATAAAGTTACGATCAAAATAGTATCATTATTGTTTGCATCATAAGTAAGCTCACTTCAATGTCACCTGAGGAACATAGCTGCTGCGTACGCGAACAGAAACGCAGAATCCAATATTCCCAGTAGCGCTGGAGCATTTTCGGTATCTGAAAATTATATAATTATATAAAACAGTATAGCAATATATTTTACATAATTATTATTATTAGCGATAAGTTCGTACTTACCGAATGGAGCCCAATCGCACCATGTATCTCTGTTGGTACTATTAATTAAAAAATTCGGTGGTGGTGACAAACTGCTACAATTAAGGCTCAATACATTTTTTACCACGGATATAGGTTTTCGTGTCATATGATAGCAAGTATATGCTAAATATGTCAGGGCTAAGATGCCACCTTGATGCCACGACATTCGATTCACTCTGCGATGGGGACAGCATTTCGAAACTGTGGATTCTAATACTTTGAGACCCCATGGTTGGTCTTTTACCGTTCCACTCATATTTACTACAGAATATTCTTCTTTTATTCTCTTAACAACTTTTAAATACTATGTTAAAATAGCTTTATAAGCCTCTTTTTACTTTGTACTCTTCAGCTTATGTTTCCTTTATGCTTATAAATCACTACATCAATTTGTATCTATATCATTTCAAATGATACAGGAAGTATTTTAAATTTCTCGATAATACTTTCAATGAAATTAAATATAATACTATGCACTTTCCATTTCAGATTTGTTAGCTCTGTATTCTTCTATATACAATATCATTTTCTCATCGTTATATGCATTTCTTGTAATAAATTTACTATTGATTAACTAAATCTCAGTATCATTCGTAAGTACTCTTTACAAGAAATTTGTTCCATTATGGTAAATTAACATTCTACACACACACACACACACAACGTATATATATGTATATATATATATAAATATATTTTTTCTAGGTGATGCTATGTGTTCGATATATCTTTCATACGTTCTATTTACTATTGTTTCCTTGTCATGTCCACGACTTCACATTAGCAACAGACGCGTGTAACTCTAACAGAACGAACTGTGACTCATAACCTAGAACAAAGAGAACATCACGTTTGAAACACAGTAGTATATTAAGAGGTAGTAACATTTAACTATGTAGTAACACTTACTTCACACGTGGTACGATGCGACATCATCACATTTTTTCACTATCTCGAGGAGAAACAATGGGAAATGCAGCGTTAATTACAATGGAATGTTTACTATCGAAAGTGACATATGATAACGACGTTTATATACGCGAACTCCGTTCGTGTGTGCAAACATTTTACATATTTGTACACGAATACAGATTCTGGTCGAAGGTCATTCGACTTTGAATGACTCAATCCGAGATTAATGAACAATGTAATAAATTCTTTTCTATCTATTTATTCAATATAGATTACTGACAAATGAAACGTGTTAGTCAAGATTAATAATTATATTCCAGGCTTACATTTTATTATAAAAATTACAAATTATTAGTCAATAAATACGTAAATTTATAATAAAGCACAAATTTGTAATAATTATATATAAAAATAATAATTACATATAAAAATAATTAGAAACGCAAATTTATTAATATAGAGCAAAATTAAAATCATTAACAATTTTGTCTTGGAAAAGTTTTCCTTAGATATAATTGGATGTATAATTAGATACGTCAATATGCAATATGTATGCGAGTTATGTTTTTAGAATGAATATGTATAATTCCTGATAATATGATACATATATAGCAGAGAGCAAATGAGAGTGCTACCTCCCTGTTTAAGTTTTAGCCTGGACCAGAACCTGCATCATCTTTTTAGCCCGGACCAGAACCTGTATCATCTTACCTGCATCATTAGCAGCGGATTCTAAATAATGCCAGAGTGGATGCTACTTCTATGTTAAAAGAGGCTCTTCTATGTGGGCTCTGATCCAGCCTAAAAGATGATGCAGGTTCTAATACAGGCTAAAAAGGTTGATGCAGGTTCTGTTCCAGGCTTCCAAAAAGACGATGCAGGTTCTGTTCCAGGCTAAAAGGTTGACGCAGGTTCTGTTCCAGGCTAGAAAGATGATGCAGGTTCTGTTCCAGGCTAAAAAGATTATGCAGAAAAGTGGGGACACTAAAATCCCGAGCGTGAAATCACTCTCATTTTCTCTCTGGTAAACACCTGTAAATACCGAAAGTGCTAAAACGCTGTGAAAGCTATCTGTCGAGGAATTGAATAAATAAAAATCCCATTTTCAAAAAAACATGTCTATATCTATGTATGCATCTACTGTCCCTATCTCACACTGATATGTAGATATAAAGAGAGCGAAATCACCGTGACGTGCGCGATACAGCCGAATGTAGAAGTGGTAAAATCTTGTCAGCGAATAATGGGAATGCGTGTGACTCAAATGTGTGAGTCTGTCCAATCAGACGGTTCGTTTGCGAACTCTTTTCGAATTCCTTCCGAGAAAAACGTTATGTGGAAAGCTCTCCTGTGATAGTAACAGATAGTAAGTATATATAGGTAGTACCGCAGTGGTACTAGTATGAATTTAAAATTTGATCAACAATTGTTGTCATTTGTCTTTTGCAGTTAATGTATCCTGCAATAATTGAGATTTAATTCATTGAGCATAATGGCTACCGATGATTATGATTCTATTGTCAAATCACATCCTGAAATGGTATTAATTTCTGAAACACCAGCCGTTTGGCAGGGATTTTTGACAGTGTCTTGCCGATCGAATTCCGGACGTAACATTCGAATCAAATTAAAGCTTACCGCACCAAGTTATCCATCCTTACACGATGCAAAACTTAAGTTTGGTAAAGAAATTACACTCATTCGCAATTCTATCGGTTTCAGTAATCAAGTAAAGGATCTAATGTCAAAGACGGGAAAAGTGTCATTGTTTTTGAGACAATTACAATCGCTTATAGTAAGTGACAGAAAATACCTTACATGTTATATCAACTTCTTTCAAGTTTCGTAAAGAAGTTCATGTTTCTTTTCTGTGAGGTATATATATGTAAATAAGAAGAATAATTCTCTACAATAAACTTCTTACACTGCCTTTGTAACTATTCAGGGTGTTCAAAATTTTTTTTTTTATTAGTCTATATGATTTTGATTAGGCATTACTTTACTCTTTTTCATTCAGTCTTGGTGGTTTACTTGTTAAGGGACCAATGATTATATATTACTTACACTTATTAATTTTACATTTAAGTCTACAATTAATATATTGTAATACGAGCAGAGTAATTTCATCGATGTTGCTTGTATTGAAGATAACATATATAATGCAACAGATAACGCACTAGACATATTGCAAGAGTTACAACTTGTTCTTGAGATTCCATCTGTACGTATGCAATTTTTAATACTAATACTTTTGTTCCACAACAATTTATAACCTCGTGTTCTTGAAGGATGTCCAATTATTATCTGACTCTAGTTTAAACACGTTCAAGTTATCTATGGACAATGTTTGTTTAAAATTGCAAAGGACAAAGAACAGAGTTCGTCCATGGACTGTTATCTATTCTGATTTACCTGAAATTCCTAGCATTGGACCTTTTGAAAAGAATTTATCAACATTGAATATAGCACGAAATAAATTCAAATTGCAAGTGGAAATGCTTAAAACAGCTTGGTTAAATCTACAACAAATTGATAAGTAAGTTAATCTTATAGTAAGATTGACTTGTTTGATCTTCTTGAATACCTTGTCTTTAATTCTTTTCTTATAATACGCAAATATTATTTTTTATTACATAGGCATTGTATGGTACTAGATCCATTACAACCAAAACCTTGCCACCTTTACCGCCGAGTTTTTCTAACTCCATCATTATCAATGTTTGTAAGAATAGATCCTTTGAATCCCAAGGATTTACCTGAAATTAAACTCTTGGGTAGTGAGACAGAAGTTGAGCTAAAGAATGATTTTATATCTAAGAATGTTCATGTATGTAAATATATATTTAACTATACGTATATTACACGCTTTAATCTCACTTTATAGTATAAAAATATTATGTATTTTGATACTTTTCAGAATTGGAATCCACAAGACTGCATTATAGACAACTTAATGATGTTATTAAATATAGAGGAATTTCCAAAAGAAAAAGTAGAAGAGCGTATGGAAGATGAAGATGCAATTGTCACTGATAAAGAATGTTGCATTTGTTACTCGATGACATCAGATGACGAATTACTACCTGATAAAATTTGCAGTAACGAGAAATGTCGAAGACACTTTCACACACCTTGTCTATTGAAAGTATGTTCCTTCTTAAGACTAACGAATTGCACAAAAAAATACACTTGCCTTCTGAAATACATAGAATATTTGTTTCAGTGGCTGCAAGCTGTTGCTGGTAATCACATTATATTTGACCATATCCACGGTAATTGTCCGCACTGTGAGGAAAGTATATCATGTTGCATTAAATAAACTTTTCAGTCAGATATCGTTATTTAAAGTCAATCACGTGACATCTGTGCTTGACAGTTTATTATTCAAACACGTGTATGTGATTACAATTCGTATTTCTTGTCCATTGTTCAACAGAGTTATTGAATTCTGGGGAACCGCATATTAGGACTAACGTTGTGCTATTCATATTCTTTTTAAGAATTTGGTAAACTGACTCCTCATGTAAGCGGCCAGACTTTATGTCAACACCATGAAGATTCTGAACTTCATCTGAAACATAAATAACAAATAGTTTTCATCGTTTGAATGGAAGAATAGTATTAGTTAATATGACTTAAAAACCAAAGATTTGTATTAAAAATGTTATACAATATTCAAATTTTACTAATAATATATTTTTGTAATTAAATTTAATAAATATTTAGAACATATAATGTAATGTAATTAATAGTTTCACCTACTTAACAATTGTGATATATAAAGTATAGATTTGAAATTCCAATAATCCGACAAAACTTGCAATTCTTTTTTCAAAGGAATCTGTGATATCCTTCGAAAACATCCTACAAACTGGATCCTCGTCTCTTCAAGTTCATTATCTATAATTGATTTAACTATGGGATACATTGCAGTTATTCCAGATCCCATACAAAACATAACTATATTCTGAAAACTAAAATAAGCAATCCATATTTCGTTGGTAATTATGTTATTATTCATCTTCTCATAATTTGTAAAAAAATAGACTAAAATATAATAATCAATAATCGGTTTTCAAACCTGTTGCATGTATAGTTGAAATTTCCATATGGCCCTCTTACACGAATTTCATCACCTATTCTTGCATGCCTTAAATATGTACTAAATTTGCCATTACGATAAAGCCTAATTAAAAATTGAATACTGTCGTCTGTATGATAAATAGGAGTGAATGGCTTAGTTGCATCTTGTAAGTGTAACATAACGTGTTGTCCTGGTTCAATTAATAAACATACATCGTGTTTCTTATCATTTTCTGTGAATAATATTGAAATTTTATTAACAATGTATACAAGGCGTTTTTTCTAAAACAGGACACCTATATATCTCCTCTACCTCTGAAAATAGAAAAAATGTTTCTAACGTAATCTAAACGGTTTCGAAAGACGAATATACACACATTTTGTTGTTGTTCTATGTTATAGCAAACATTATTGTGCATTCATGCATGTTTAATAGCACGACCTTTAAATGACCGCGAACTCTAAAATTTGCTAATTAATTCAGAACTTACTTTCAGCGAGATTTCAGATTACGTTAGAAACATTTTTTCTATTTTCAGAGATAGAGGAGATATTTAGGTGTCCTGTTTTAGACGAAACACCCTGTATATATTTTAGTAGACAAAAGTGTTATGCGAGAAGTTTACCTTGATATTTCAGAGAAAGTAAAACATAAGTGTCCGCAGCCTCTTTTATGTCGGTTATTACAAAATTCTTGTACGAGAACTGACACAATATATTTTTACTGATCTGTACTTTCTCATTTCCTTCTTTTTTCTTTTTGTATTCCTCCAATAATTTTGCATGTACATCGAAGACGCAAGGAGTACATCCATTATGACAGCAATCTTCTTCTGATGGTGTTGCTGGTCTACTGTTATCATTGTTATTATCACTAATATCATCAATATTCATATTCTGTTAACTTATTTTATGTTTACAAATGTAATAAACTTTACCACGAAACATGATAGTAACAAAACTTCGGTACACAAATTTAATTAACGTTCCACGTGACTCATAATTACGGTTAAGCACATGGTACGTCTATGAACTGATAATCACCTCTGTACATGTCTTTATTCTTTATTCAAACACAGATCACAATTTTTTGACTTCCGAGGTTGTGACGAATTGACATTGCTTCAAATACACTTCAGATTTGAGGTAATATTTCTGGACGAATTAAATCGCTCTGTTCGAGTGAAACTACTTCGTACTTGTCGTATATTTTTACAAAAACGATGCACTTCGTGCGTTTAAATGTACGTGTGCATACTCATTACGTCTGGAGCGTCAACACAGACGACTGCTTTCGAGAAGAATACACACACATATATGCACCTCTATTTATACGTGATCGAGCATATGTACTTATAATAAGAGATTATGCACATGATACATATACCTATAAGAAAATTTGTGTCGCTGTGACCAGCTGTGACCACCATCAGCTGTTCACTTGAAACGATTACGATAGATTCTTTTAAATTTTATATCATGGTTTCATGTCGCTTGTTTATTAATGACATCGTAATGCAAGCAAGAATAGATTGCATTATTTGATCGATCAATTCGGGTTCCTTAATAAATTCAAGCATGCCTTGTATTATTTTCTTATCTTTCGAGTTACATCCTTACGGTGGTTAGTTTTCACGAAAAGCCGAACCAACGTGACGAAAATGTATATCAGGCATGTTTTTTGTCGGTAACAGAAAGGATAATAATGATAATGATACAGAGTTATCTGTTACTTATAGTGAATGACGTTGCATGCTGAAATACACAAAGAACCAAACAATGACAGTCGATCAGACGTGACTGGTTCTGTCAAAAATTGTGATGTACAGATTGAACTTGATATTGTTATATCATATGTATACGTATTAGTTATAAATATTTAAAAAAGTCTTTTGTTTATAGGGTAACATTTACATGGTGCTAGTTTTATACTTTTTTAAAAGAGTTACAAAATGGATCAAACAATCAATGGATGGAGACGTTATGTACTTGTACAACCACCTCTGATGATATTCATATTTGCTCAAGCAATAACAAGTAATTGACAACAATCTTTTGCCATACATATATATATATATAAATATATTAATTATGGTAAACATTGTATTTAAATTGTACAATCAATGCAGTAGTATTACAAAATACTGTGAAATATGAAATAAGTTTGTTTATTACTAAAGTTGCATTAATTATATAATATTAACACTAGATTTACGGGTCCCGTCAAAATGACGGATTCTAATATTTTTAAATTGCGAATATTGAGATTGTAAAAATACATCCATGAGCAATTATTTAACAAATTGATTTCCTCCGGTATACATTAATTAAAAAATGGCTATAAACTTTGATCGATACATTCCTCTTATTTTTATAAAGTAATGTAAAATACCTGGTTTTAATGCTCCGTAAATCTAGTGTTAATATGAAATAAGTTTGTTTGTTACTAAAGTTATAAGAATTATATAGTATTAAATTCAAACGTGTGATTCAATTTCAGGTAATATTTTAACAGATCTGATAATGTATCGTGTTTGTAGTATAACTTTAGAAATAAACAAAACAGAATGCTTGCTTTTACACGAGCACAACGGCACTTCGATTTTATATGGAAAAGTACAACCCGTAGCGAGTGAAATTTTGATGGTTAAAACGTTTATCGAATGTATTTTTCCTACATTCTTATCTTTATTTTTGGGACCATGGAGTGATAAATATGGAAGGAAACCTATATTAATATCCGGATATATTGGTTGGTATTGTATCTGGAAAAAGTTGCTACTTGTTCGATGAACATTGTATTTATAATTATTTTTATTGTATCTCTATGTCATAGGTATAACAGTGACACATTTAATTCTCTCCTTCATGAGCATTTGGGATATCAGTCCATGGTTTTTATTAATTGCACAAGTTCCATACGCGTGTTTCGGAGGATTTTGCATAATTTTGTTGGGTACCATTTGCTATATCTCCGACATATCGAATAAGAAAGATAGGGCATGGCAATTAGCTTGGATGGAATCTTCAATATTTATTGGCATTGTAACTGGTTTATTAGTGGGTCCCATCGTCTTTCGAGCATACGGATATACAAGCGTATTTTGGTCTGCTACCGTATGTTGCATTATAGCAGGACTCTACATTTGTTTCTTAGTACCTGAGACAATATCTAATAGCAATAGTGTATGTGCTTATTAATTTTCATTGTTATAATTTTAAAACATAGATGAGCTAATATTTTCTTTTCAATAATTTCTTTTGACTTTTTCAGACAACTTATGGTAGTTTATTTGATATAGATTTAGTCAAGGAACTTATTAGTACGTGTACCAAGAAACGAGATGGTTTCAATCGGTACATAGTTTGGTGCTGCATGATTGTTATTATTCTGTTAGTAATTACATTTCAAGGAGAAATGACTATTGGATATCTATTTACAAGTGCCAGGCTAAACTGGGATGTAGATACATATTCTACTTACGTAGCAATAAAATTATTTCTTATAACTTTTGGAATAATATTTGGAGTAAATGTTCTGACAACATATGCAGGTTCAGTGATGAATAGATATATTTCAACAAATAAGCATGGCACAATAAGTAAAATCATGGAAATAAAATTATTATTTCAGGATTTTCTGAAGAGGCAGTGGCCATATTGTCAGTATTTTCAACTTTATCTTCATCAATGGTTCAAAGTTTTGCAAGGAAATCGTGGCATATGTATTTATCAGCAGGAGCTAGTATATTCAGTGGTGTTGCTAGTCCAATGTTGCGTGCTATTCTATCTAAATCTGTGCCGTCAAAGGATACCGGTAAAAATGATTTTGTGTCTTTCGAATTATATTCACATTGTTTACGAGTCACACTAAATGTTAGTTCATTTGACGTTATACCTAAAGGTCCATAGTTACTCCATATTGATATTTTAGTATATATTCAACGGATTAGAAAAAATGCTACATTCGTCAAACTTCTTAAAGTAAGACTCTTATGAGCGAAGAGATTTTATAATTATTAAAAACAGAAATTCATGATCATTGAAAACTATGCACTGAAAGGTTTGTGAAGAGCGCAATGCGTTTTGTGTCACAGTTTTGTGTAACAGTCATATCACTTATAGTATCACTAGTTCTAATTATGATTGTATAATACTGAATTACTAATGTTGGTATATTTCTGCAGGGAAAGTATTTTCATTGACAGTATCTATAGAAACATTAACACCAGCTGCAGCAGCTGCAATGTATGGGATGATTTACTCGCATTATATGCCGCCTATCTATCCTTTACCAGTTTTTCTGGTATCTGTAGGAATTTGTGTTATTACGATACTTCTACTTATAAACATACAAATCCAAAATCGAAAGGTCAACTGTGCAGTATATGAACCTCTGACACAAAATAGCGAATAATCATGGATTCTTATCAATACTCACAAAAGTACAACTAAACGAACGCACATATATAATTGAAAATGAGTATTTAATTACGTATATTTCGTATAGTTTTATAATGTCACATTAACATGAACAAATAAATTATAAAACTTGAACCAACACTTCTAAATAATTCAATAAAAATCTCATTTATATTGATATCTTAGATAGCGAGAACCGGAATGTAAATAATTTGGAACAATATATTCACAATTCGTCGTAATAGTCAACATGATCACCTGATTTATACTTATGATCTTTAAGAACCTGTAACAGTCGGTTAACAGTTTGCTCACATGTTAACACTGTTTTCTTCTTTAACATATCGTTAAATGAGGTTTTAGTTTCCGGATCACCGTGTTCATTACATACTTCGTGTAACATGTCGGTTTCAACCGGTCCTGGCGAGTAATTTAATACATTCACTTCAGGATATTCAAGGGCAAACACCTGCGCAATGCCAACATAAAAAAGTAAATAACTATTGCGTGAATAATTAGTAACCAATCTATACATATAAAAACTTATTACCTTGAAAAACATTTCCCTCGCTGCTTTACCAGAACAATAATAAGCTGTAGATTTTAATGGTTGAATACCAAGTAATGAGGTAATATTTATAACTGTCTTGTTAGCATTTGCAAGCTCGGTAAATATTTTCATTACAACACCATTTAGTATAGCAGGAACAAAGACATTCAAATCGTAATAACTACGCCATATAGTTATATTAGTCATATCAGTTGTAAGTTTAGAAAGATCTCCCATTGTACCAACATTGTGTACTACGACCATTCGATCAAAGTCACTTGGTAGTTTGTTCTTCTGAGATAGAGACTGCATTATGATATCTAGAACATATGTGACTTAATATTATTATTTGGAAAAGACAGACTGTGAGAAAAAGTACCAATACACTTTGTTTACATTTTTACATGCAATAATTTTGTTCTAGATCATTATAGTGCATATGTATGTTTTTAATATTTACCATGTAATTTATCGTTTGTTGCTTTGCTTAAATCAACGCTAAAAGTGTCGACAGTTACATTAGAAGAAATATTTTTAGCGGTTTCTTTTAAAGCATTCAAGTTTGTTGCCAGTAAAAGAACATGTGAACCCTTTTCTAATACAGAACCTAATGATATTGCAATTTGTTTTCCAATCCCACGACTTGCACCAGTTATCAACAGAAATACTTTCCCTGACAATGCTGTTACTGCCATATTTTCTTAAAAGGAATAGATAATAATAGACTCTAATTGTTCAATCTATGAATTGAATTTTACTTATTTGTAAAGGACTTTTCTATAATTTCTTTCTCTTGTTCAGTTTCAAGAATTATTTGAAGAATGTCTGCCTTTAGGAGATGAATAGATTCACTGGCAGTTAAAGCCTGAAAAGATAATATATTGATAATGAACATAATTTACACAAAGTATTTCTGTTTTAAGATAATCGTATCTTATTGGTGTTACTATAATCACTTGTAAATGGGGTGCTATGTGTCGTATCAAAGGATTTGCAGCTAATTCTGTTTCCTCTTCCAATTCAAGCTTATTACCAGAAGTTATTAATCTAGCTATACAATCCTCTTTCGCTTCTACTAAAGATGATATTAGATCCTTTTTGGACGTCCCTTTCTGTAGATTATTCAGTCTATTATCTGCAACATTTTGCAAGAGTATTATATAGTGTCGTAAAAAAAGTATACAAGAAATGTTGAATTCAAACAGGTTTTGGAAACTTGAAGGATACCATATGGCATCAGCGTACGTAATTTTTTCGAAAATATGCAAATACTTACAAAGTTTCTTTAAATACTCTTCCGAATCGGCAAGCTTCAAGTGCTCCGATTGATACTCTACAAAAGAATCTTCAAAATTATCGACACATTTATCGTCACTAATCTCTGGAGCACCTATCCCACACCATGGATCAGCAATGTCTGTCTTCATGCTTCCTACAATTACAATTTTTTTCTAGTGATACTTTCAAGGTTTATCAATCGTACTTGCGTAAGTACGTAAACACCGCTAGAAATTACGTATCTTACTTGATTTATCTGCATAAATGAAGGTTATTTAGTAACTTGCCTAGTAACATTAGAGAGCCTCCTGTATAGTGCTGTCTCCACACTAACTTCTAGCCTGGATCAGAACCCACACCCACGGCAGAGCGGAACGTTTAGCC
>CM052132.1:16681945-16694884 GCA_028454255.1 Halictus ligatus | reverse complement strand
TGTATACAAACGTATACACCACAATAAAATATACGAAGTTATATATTTACACATTTCAATAAGTAAAAGAACATTGAGTGTACTCCGAATCGTGAAAAGAAGAATAAATCAAGCAAAAAAATCTTTAAGAATATAATACAAAGTCTTTGCATGATAATAAAACATACAAAACAAAACTGTTACAATCACCATATTCCTTGAGCCAAAGCAACTACAAATGTGTTCCAAATATTAACAATACAGCTGTATATATTTCTTAATTGCTTCTATAAAAAAATTATTTACAAAATGTTTATTAACCTAATTTCCAGAATTTCATATACACGACGTATACGCAAATCTTGATGCGTGAAATTCTGAAAATATGATTAATAACTTATTTTAATGAATTTATTATAGACACACTTAAAAAGTATATTGAAATACCAACAGGATTATCGATAAAAATGAAAAAATTTAAATATGTCTAAAATGCGATAATTTGGAAAATGTTTTCGCGGAATTTTTTATACATCTAAATTTCTTGCTGAGCCACACTGTATCCTTATGAATTTTTACTGTTAATGTAAAATATACAATATCTTCTATATGTCTAGTTTGGATACAAGGGTGCAATTACGATCTGCAATTTCCATGTAAGAAGATTTTAATTTTATCGCGTTAAATAAATTTGGACAAATTCCTGGTCAAATGTCGATTTCCCCGAACCATCGACTAATTGTGGATCAACTTGGCAAATGAAAACCAAAAATGTCACGCATTTTATAGTACAAAACGGGAGAAGTGTAGTGCATTGTCATGCATAATTGTTGCTCCTTTTTCGAAAAAATTCGCCACGATTTGGGTTTAAATAATATGAGGATAACAAATGTCAATAAGTACCCGGAAATTTTTTTAGAAATTGCTTTTTTCAAACATATATCATCGATATTGCCTGAAGAAAGCTTATCTTGCAACCGATTTATTGCCTTACACTTTGTCCGCAATTGCAAGCGAAGAGTCTTAGATTTTTTCTTCTCTTGCTCTAATTGCACCTGGGTTTCCATTAGCTGCTGTTCCAAGCCATTCAACTTTGTATTGATGATATGTCATCCTGTATAGACATAGTGTCTGACTCAGTGCTAAAACTATTATTATTCATATCGGACGAATGAAAAATTTCCGGTACGGCATCTTTGCACAGTCTACCCGATGCGTAAAAAGAATGATTAGAAAAATGTTGACTACACACATATTGATTTTGTAATTTTTTATCAGGCATTTCCACCCAATCATCTAAACCACAGTTAATCAGCCACGTTATCCACCTATCACTATCTCTCGTTGGAAATGAATGAAAAGAAATATTGTTCGTTGTAGTACGGTTTGTTAAATCACAAAAGGGATAAGAAAGAAAATAAGCAGATTACGGAACACTAGCTTTCTTTAATAGTAAATGCGATATTTACTAAGCGCATGCAATATAAAATAATATATATGTATGTACATGATTTATCTGAATATAAGCTTGCCCACGTAGAAACGTCTCCTTCGATGCACTCGTGTAACAGGTGTAACGAAATTAAAAGGACACAACATTTTTTTGTTTCATTCAGCATTTATAGAATCTCCGACATGAGATTTAAAATTCTATCAGCAACAGCGCCGTTGTAGAATATTGGTTCCACAATACAAGTTCTAGCTGATACGGTAGGATGTGACACGGAATGGTAAGGGGGCTCTAGATAGAGCCCCCCGAGCGTGAGACAAAAAAATACATTGGGTGATTGGTCTACACCTATACCTCGTCTGTGATGGAACTAATATCACAGACGAGATGTAGGAATAGGCCAGTTCAGTCATCTCATATGCTGTTTCGTGTCGCACGACATGAAAACCTCTCTGAATGTGCGTTCGGTTTTATGATACAGACGGCCCGGTTCTGTTCCAGGAAAGACGACGCGGTTCTGTGTCATGCTAAAAGACGGACCGGTTCTGTTCCAGGAAAGACAACACGGTTCTGTGCCATGCTAAAGCGGCGATGTCACGAAAGTGGGAACGCCGAAACCCCGGGCGTGAGCACTCTCATTCCTCTCTGCTATCCTCTCGGTACATGTCTAGTCGGTGCTGTGGTCACGTGTATCTTGCATTTTCTTTCGTTTGTAGGAAGAGTGCGCTGTGAGACCGGTTCTTAGCCTAACTTTTCGTTGTGGCCACGCATTTGTGACACGTGATACATTGTATTGGAGTTTGTTATTGTGATAACTTGCTTATAAACGTATTTTATAACTATTAATAGTTAGTGGAAGAGCCTTGATACAATGGCAAAGTTTTGCTTAAGTAAGTTCAATGATTCTCTCACTTAAATTTAACTTTTATTACAGGACACGACTATGCAAGGTTATGTTTACTCTAAATTAGTGAATAGTAGTAAACTGCTCCGTTTCTATTGACACGTATCGTTTAATCAATTTAATATTCTATTTGTTACAGAAAAACAGAGCAAGCGTATGCCAGCTCGAAAAAGATACAAAATTGAGAAGAAAGTGCGTGAACACAACCGGAAGCAGCGGAAGGAAGCTAAAAAGCATCCGAAAAGTAATCATTAAACGTTCATATTAATACTATAATTACCAGAAACTTATTATCGCTACTGAAAAATTCATTAAAAAAAGCATATGCTTATTGATTTTGAAAAGACTATTATTTATTCACTGCTGTTAAAGTAAAATTATTGAAAGATGCTTCCGATATAAATATTCTTTCTAATTTTACAGAGAAGAAGAAGATAATGGAAGTTCCAAACCAATGTCCCTTTAAAGAAGACATTTTGAAAGAGGTAGAGGCCATGAAAAAGCAGCACGAGGAGGAAAAACAGAAGCTGCGTGAAGCTGCACGTGAAAAAAAGCGCCAGGAGTTGGCTAAAGGAGGTCTGCAAGGCTTGGTATCCGCTGCAGAGAACAAACAAGCAGTGCACCAAGAGATGGAAGTTGATGGTGTTCACGAGAAGATAAAGGCTGCTTTGGGCAAAGAGGAAAACTCTCTGAAAGCCTACTACAAGGAATTTAAGAAGGTCATAGATGCGGCTGATGTTATTCTTGAAGTTGTTGATGCCAGGGATCCTCTGGGCACCAGGTGCAAAGAGGTAAAATAAAGTTCATTAGTCTATTTAACATTTTACGTATCAATAATGATCCAAAAATCCTTTAAGAATCAGAGATAAATTTTTAAAGATTTTCTAATAGAGTCATTCATAAATCTCTTAATATGTTTTGTGGAAGTTAAAGTGTTGACTTGTTTTTTCTGCAGGTGGAAGAAGCAGTGCAATCAGCAAAGGAGAACAAAAGATTAGTAATCGTCCTAAATAAAGCGGATTTAGTGCCCAGAGAGAATTTAGATCAGTGGTTGAAGTATTTGCGAGGTAGTTTACCGGCTGTAGCATTTAAAGCGTCCACGCAAGCTCAGGCAAGAAGACTGGGCAGAAGAAAATTAGGCAAGAAAACGGAGAGCATGATACAAGGCGGCACATGTTTCGGAGCGGAGCTTCTTCTGTCCCTGCTCGCGAATTACTGCAGGAATGTTGGAAATGTGAAAACCAGTATTAGAGTAGGGGTCGTCGGGCTTCCGAACGTTGGAAAGTCCAGCGTGATCAATTCTTTGAAGCGCAGCAGAGCTTGTAACGTGGGAAGCACCCCTGGTATGTCCTTTTTATCAATGAAACACAAAATATATATTGTAGTTTTTATACGTAACTGATAAACAAAGGAATATTATAATCAATGAAAAAAATTTTTCTCTTGTTCTTATTAGCATCGAAAATTTAATTTTTCTTTGCAGAACAGTAAAATAAATTGCAGTTTCGTGATCAGTGTAATATGATTAATATTACTCGAATTTAATTTTTTGGGGTTATAGGGGTCACGAGAGCTATGCAAGCGGTGCAGTTGGACTCCAAAATAAAATTGCTAGACTCTCCCGGTATAGTTTTCGCCAGCCAAGGAGAAAATTCGGATGATTCGGTTGCTCTTAAAAACGCAGTGAAGATACAATCATTGAAAGATCCACACACACCTGCAACTGCAATTTTAAAGAGGGTCTCCAAGCCGCAAATTATTGAAATGTATGACATACCGGAATTTACGACGCCTGACGAATTTTTCGCATTAAAAGCGACTAGGATGGGGAAGTTTAAGAAGGGAGGAGTACCGGACACCATGGCTGCTGCTCGTAGCGTCCTCGAAGATTGGAACTCTGGAAAAATTAGGTGAGCATGAACTATAGTTTGATATTTCGTATTTTAACGAAGTTTCAATCAACTTTTCATCGTATTCGTGGTCAAATACAATTCTTAATGGCGAATATAAAGTACAATACTGACCTTTGAATATAAAGTTCACCTTATTGAACAGTGGTCCGCATGGTGACCATTAAACTAAAGATGTTACACAGATAATTTTATTCGATTTATTTGCTCAAGATATTATACTGTACCACCTGAGCAACCAGTTTGCCACGTATCAGCAGAGATCATCAGTCAAATCAGCAAGGAATTCGAAATCGAGAATTTCGCGGCAGAAGAAAAAATGATGTTGGACACATTTGAAGAAAATACTGTTAAAAACTCAAAGCTTGATCCTCTATTGATCGAAAGCACCGGGCCAGTAGTCTCTGCGATGGAAATAGAAAAGCAGAAAGAAGAAGTATGTCCATCAAAAATATTTTCCTCATCAAAAAAATAAATACAAATTTTTTTAGCAAATTAAAATACAAAAGAAGCTGAAGAAGAAGATGGAGAACACGAAGAAGCATGCTAATGATACTCGGAAAAAGAAAACGGACCCCCTGCACGAGATCGAAGGCAACCAGAAGTTGAATAAATTGAGCAAAATGGCCTTCAAAAAAGAAAAGAAGGAGCGGGCTAGGCGAGGTGCGTGTTTAAATGAAAAGTATATTTTTTGGGAGCACAAAATACAATTTTTGGGCTCGTTTTGTTACAGAAAAAATAGCCGTGCAACTATCGGGACAACTAGAAGGGTTCAATCTCTCCGCTCCCGATGATTACGACTTCAACACGGATTTCGTTGAGAAATAGGTAAACGAATTTATTATAGGCATAACAAATCTGTAGGAGTTACGTTTGTACGTATAATGTAAATAACGAGAAACGTGCGTGGACTAATAAAAAGAAAATGTTTTTATACAACCGATTGTTTTTTTTTTGAGTGCCACGATAATCCAAATCACACAGTTCATTATTTCAATGGCGCATAAGCGGCTTTCGCAAGCACACAATGCCATATTGTGCCACACGGGAGACAAAATATTTTATATTTATTTCTTAACACTATAATTGTGTTAAAATGACGGGTTATAAATTTTTAAATTTATAACTATTGATATTTTAAAGATTTCTGGGATATTTATTGAATGAAATTATTTCTTCGAACATGTGATAAAAATCGCTAAAAGTACAAATAAATATATTTTTGCTATTTTTATAAAGCAATGTGAAATAGTCGTGTTTAGTGCTCCGCAGATCCAGCGTTAAACTCAAAAACAAATTTGTTTAGGCGATACTTAATTCTTTCCGTTGTTTCTTATCGATTATAGATTAGAATGATTAGATTATTGATCTCCACTCCCCTTCCCAGTCACGAACACTATACCAGATACCCCGGTACTCGATAATACCTTCAAACTCGGAGAAATGAGTGTTCCGTTGCAGTTTAAAGAACTAAAACCGTTTGTCTTCAGATTAGATGGAGATAATGATGAGTAATTCTTTCGCAATTAAAAGAATTAAAACCGTTTGTCTTCAGATAAGATGAGAGTAATGAAATGCAAATCATGAAGACCGAATTTTGCTTCTACGTCTTCGGTAATATTCAACGGTGCTAGATACCCAGCGGTAATTGAGAAAAACTTCAAAGAGCAAATTTTCTTTGCTGTAAAACATGAAATAAAAATTGCTCGTCTTCAGAGAAAGTAAAAATAATACAAAATGAATTACGAGGGCTGAATTTCATTCGAAGTTCTTTTATTACTATTCGACACTACTAAGTACAAAGTGCTATTGGAAAAAAACCTTCAAAGAGCAAATATTTCCATGAAAAGGAAAGAATCGCGAAGATCGAATTTCGCTTCCACTTCTTTCAGTGATGTATGATAGTGTTAGTTACACTGCGGTGTTTGAGAAAACCTTCAAAGAGCGAGTTCTCTTGCGATAAAGAACGTAATTAAAATCACTCTTCTTCGGAGGAGGAACAAATAAGGAAAAATAAATTACGAAGACTAGATGTCGTTTCTACTTCTTTCAATAATACCCGACACTGTTACATACATTACGGGTACCCATAAGTAATCAATTATTTGCAAAGAATTTGTTTTGCCTTTTGTACCGATCGTTGAAGAGGAAACACGTATTATTTTACAGTTTTCGATAATGCAGCCAATGTTCAAAATATTCTAAAAAGTATAATTTTTTTTACAACCCTGTAATAAAATGGCGGCGTCCTTACCTTCCGAGGATCATATTCGTCATTGCATACTTTTACATTTTCATGCGGGATTTAATGCAACGATAACAACAAAGAAAATGTGCGATGTTTACGGAGATGTATTGAAGGTCAACAAGTGTCAACGTTGGTTCAGAAGGTTTGCTGCTGGTGATTATGATCTCTCTGACAGGCCTCGAAGTGGACGGCCGGTTGAATTTGATAATGACACCCCAAAATCTCTAGTGGAAGCTGATCCAAAATTAAGTATACAAGAATTATCGGGAAGCTTTGGGTCCACATGGTCAACTATACAAAGGCACCTATACGAAATTGGGAAGACATATAGGCAAGGAATATGGGTACTGAATCAATTGTCTGAGACCAACAAGAATATTCGTCGATCAATTTGCACTTCATTGCTATTCAGATTTCGTAGAGATCCATTTCTTAGGAGAATCATTACCGGAGATGAAAAATGGATTCTTTATGATAACATAAAGCGTTCCAAGCAATGGCTTTCTGCAAATCAAACCGCAATATCAACCCTTAAACCTAGCTTATCACTTAGAAAGGTGTTACTGTGCAATTGGTGGGACTGTCGCGGCATAATTCACTTTGAGTTGTTGAAATCTGGAGAAACAGACACTGCTGAATTGTATTGTCAGAAATTATAACGGCTGTATTCAGAACTATTGGCAAAGAAGGCATCTTTAGTCCACAGAAAAGGTGTAATACTGCAAATTGACAATGCCCGGCCCCATACAGCGAAACTCACTCAGGAAAAAATCAAAGAATTGCAATGGAAAGTTTTACCGTACCCCCCCCCCCATACTCACCGGATATTGCTCCCTCTGACTATCATCTTTTCAAATCTCTGGAGCATTATTTAAGAAATAATACATTCACTTCTATAGAAGATGTAAGAAGGCACCTTCTGCTTCACTAACCATGGATTTCAATAAGAGGGGGATTGAAAATTTTCCGGAAAGACGGGAAACTGTCCTTGATAATGATGGAGATTATATAATAAATTAAGAAATAAAAACTTGAATTTACTACAAAGTTTGTTTTTAGATTTCAAAATAATTGTTTACTGATGGGGCCCCTAATGACGAATTAGAAAGACCGAATTTCCTTGCTGCTTTTTATGGTAATATTCAATGTTGTTGTATACATTATGGTACTGCAGAAAACCTTGAAACTTGATCAAACCGAATAACGTCCCTGCTTCTTCCAAACATAACCGGGTGTCGAGGAAAGTGTCTGGAGCCGAATAAACTCGTAAATAAGCGTAATCCAGAGTTTGTGCTCGGAATGACAGTCGGTATGGTGTGCCATGAAGCGGCGGCTAACAAGGTGCTGGCTAGAAAAATATGCCTCGAAGCATACTCCACTTGTCTGGTTCATTCTATCAAGTAGTTTGGCCGAGTACAAATAACGTTATTTTGCGATGGAGACGTTTAACCACGTCGTCGACGGGAACGATGAAAAATCGGTCAGAGGAAACGCGATGAGTTTAGAAGCTCACGGGGGGAGTCAGCGCGTTGGTGTCATCAAATTGGAGCGAGCAGGACAGTGGCGTGTGTCGCGTAAGATAATCAAGCGCGTTTATCAACTCGCTTGTCATTCGACTACAAGGTTCCGACAAAGCAGCCGGCGACACAGTGTGCGAGAACCTCTACTTACTGTCGTCGTTGAGGATCATCTCTGCGACCCGGACCTAATTACTCCTGACCCTTTTCTCCTTTACTCTTTACTCCTGACACCATGGCAGAGGGCCAGGGGAAGAAGAAGCCGCAAGTTACGTTCCCTTTGAAGCCCCCTGGACAGACCAAAGTCTGGAAGGTCGTCGAGGCAGCGGTCAAAGGTACACCAGGGCCACCTATCAAGTTCACGATTCAAGAAGTACCTGAGGACAGGTACGAGGATGTCATCGAACACATGTGCACTTATTTCATCGTCGACGAACCCATGTGCAAATGCTTGAGTGAGTTGTTTAACATTCTTTTCGATGGATTGCGCGATTTATTGTTTGCACCGAATTGCATTAACCATTAACCTTTGCGTCAGCTGCGCGATTGACTTTCAGGCTACGCAGCTATTTGCTATGTGTTTTTCAATAGTTTTCTCCGCGCTCTTGCGAAAATGTTACTGGACATTGAATATCCATTTTTTGGGCACTACTGTTGCATCAATTTATAGTTTCAAATAGTGAAGGTTAAATATTATTTGTACCTTTGGGTCGTTTGCACGTGGGCTATTTAAATTATCTTATTGAGAAAAGCTAGTATCTATGCAAAAGAAATTGTCAGAATTGTTTAATAGCTACAATTCATATCTGGGAGTCTGGTTTAGGTATTTAGAATTTCTCGAAGTAAATACCAATTATGCGTTAATCGGTTATGTATTCGCTGGTATTTGCATTGATAAGTCGGTGGCTGATAGTGCAACGAATCATTAAGACATTATAGCCAATTTTCCAGCAATTTCAAACGTTGTTACACCGAGTAGAGATAGTTACTATTGCGATGAGCGTTTAAGAGATTTCGATACTTCTTTTCGATGTAGTCATTCAGAATGCTATTAATAAATTTCCGAGAGATAAAGAGCCCCGGGAGGGCTCTAGTGCCATAACTTTAAACGAGTTGGCGCGTTTGATAAGCACAATCAGAGAGCAGAACGCCATCGATACGTCGGTGATCGTAGATACTATGATTCTGAAATGGCTTACGAAATCTAATTAATTTGATTAATGCAATGCAGATCAATGCAGCGTGGTTTGTTCCTGTGGTAGACCTTTCGAAAATACAGAATACTTTATTAAGTGATAAATTCGGATAATTGAAGGTGATGGTTCAATGAGGGCATCATTGCACCGCAATCATGCAATCTTCGAGCAATTTGCGAGGTGTTCTTATTGATATTTAGTGTTGAGGAATTTTTTCAATATAAGTAATTGTAGATACTTTTAATACCTCACGATAGCACATTAGGACTAATGAACTCCCTGACAAATTTGTTATAATTTTCTTCCTGCTAATAACTGCAAATATGAAATTTTTAAACTTCTGTTGAACAATAGAGACTTGATAGAAGATCTTACTTTGATGTATCATAACTCGAAAAAACAGGTGATAAAAACAACGGCGGGCATGAAAAATGTTACATTGTGAGAATAAAGTCGTGTATGTGTTGGTTCATGACATTGTAATTTGTAAGATGATACCATGACTTACGGGAACGCGTCACGGCAGTATTTATGCTGTGATTGTATGTTTTCGAGAATTTCGAGTCACTTAATTGACCAGAAGTAGACCAAAATATGGACCTCTGTGTCCGGCATTTCGAGACCTCTTATCATTCTCACGTAACAGTTTCATTCGCCAGAATTAGGGACAATAAATCGTACCTGTTGAATGCTGATTCAAGAAAAAGCAGTAGCACAAGATTCATTTTAAAGTCTCACATAATTACCAGACACTCAAATCTACCAAATTTTAGTCCATTCAAATTTGATTTTATCCATCAATAATTCTCCCAAAATAAAAATGCTCAAACTTAGGAGTTCGTCTGAATCTAATAGGGTGCATAAATTAAAGGAAACTAATTTTGCGATTTTTAAATAGAAACAGGGACTGACTTAATCTTGATCAGAAAACTACGCTACGGATGTTTACGTAAATTTCTATTTTCAAAGGCAGTGTTATTGCATAATAGAGTGAACGGCAAATTTTGTTTTCGTACAGTGAGAAATTGCTTTAGGCTAAAATAAAATGAAATAAAAATGGTATTAATTTTTTACTACAACCTTGTACACATCGTAAATGAACAAACCTCCCCAGTCTAGTTACAATATTAGTGTAATTATTGCCGCGAACATTTTCGGATTTAAACTAATAATTCTCCACAAAACTGAGAAATTTCAAAGTATCAACGACATTACACGATAGTGCTAGTGACGTTCAACGGTGGCATACTCCCACAAAAGCTCCCTGTTCGCGTGCTTCTCGTTTTCTAACTCCTATTACAAAATTACATTGCGCCGACCTTCTCGAATGTAATTTGTCAGGTAACATCTCGCAATCAGCGATTATCGAACTCTAAAACTCGAACTGACCTTTTCACGATACGAAGATAGGGAATCCAGGAGATTGCGAAAACTGAACCGCTGCAGTGAACTGTTAATCCTCGCACACCGTTTAGGAAATTAGGACTTAACATAATTAAGTAATTAATTATTATGCTATTTATGCTATTTTCAAAGCTGGTCGACACATTTTTTCTTACATAAATAATTTTTCAAGGCGTTCAATTTAATTTACAATTTCAATTACAATGTATACACATTATCGGTGTTCGATTGATTAATATATTTTAGCAAGGGATGTTGCAACTGAAGATAGACGTCTGTTTTGGGTAAAATTGACCTGATCAGTGCACAAGGGTTAATATTCGCTTCGGATCGTTGGGAATTACAATGATTGTGATTTTGTAGATGGAGTCAAGGATTCAGATTATGTGCAGTTCTTCCGAAATCTGTGGAAAGAAACGTTGAAGCAGGGCTTGACTGTGGGAGCCTTTGTCGAGGACCCAAATGGCGGTAAACCGATTCTCGCGGGTGTGAACATGATCATGCTAAGCCTCCAGGGAGACGATTTCGATCTAGAAAGTATTGGCAAGGTTAGCATTTATCGTGCAATTGTCAAGTGTCAACATATTTCCATTTTTACACTGATCAGAAATATTTTCAACCGACTGTTTACAACGTATCCGTATTATTTGCAGTCGAAAAGGGCGCAGCTGCTAATGACAGTCCTTGAAGAACTGCTAAAGAAAGCAAACATTTACGAGAAATATGGCGTGGACAGATACATGGGAGCCATTGGTTTGTCTGTGCATCCATCGTATAGAGGAGCTTCCCTGGGTGGGCATATTCTCAACGCCAGGTGGGTAAACCAATCAAATTAATCCTTGTTAGAGAAAAGGAAAAATATTAGCATCTCATTACTAGACTGCGGATCTGTACGCAAAATAAAAATTTTCAGTATGAATTGCAAGACACGGCCAAATACAAATATCTTTCTGTTTTTAATAATTTTAATAAATCGATGGTAATAAATTGATATTCTTAATCTCTTTTAATCTTTTTACTGTCAAAGGTTTTGCCTACTACTTTTTGCTATAAAATTCGCAATCTACTAATCGATGAACCTTCAATAAGCTGACGAATCGATGTTAAAATGAAGGTGCAATTCCTTCATTGTGAGGGCCACCAATGCGCAGAACTAACAAAATCAGGCACAGTATCGAACACTCCAGCGTTAATCGTTCAGACGTTTCTCCTTGGATTTAAAACGAATCAAGGAGTGACAAAGAAAGTACAAAGAGTGACACTCCAGCTTCAATTGGGATTCATCAAATAAAGATAAGCCCTGAATCGACGCGACGGGATCCATTGTTCGGGTGCTCTGGAAGCCTGCCTGGGATAAGAAGAGAGAGAGAGAGAGAGAGAGAGAGAGAAAGAGAGAGAGAGCCTTTCTCGAGGATAAGAAAAAAAATGTCGGAGGACACTCCATTAGCGAATAAAACACACGAGGCGTCCACGTGCCAGTCTAGCTTCCGGGTGTAAGCCCGGTGTCGCACTGCGCGAACACCGACTTTTCATCAATTTGTCCGCTTGAACGAATTAGAAAGACTATGTCGGAACAGTATATATACCAGGAACGTGGGCTCTTACATACACAGTCGCGAGTCGTCAGTCGCGCGTCACTGTCAACCTGACAGTTTCAGCGCGTTAACGAAGCTCTGACGATGCCTGAAATCCTAGAATATTCAGTTTACGCTCGTGGCAGTACCTTCCTCAATCAGTGCATTCGTTAAACTTCGTGACTAGGGACGAGAAACAGACGGTATTGTCATGTATTTCAATCGTGTCGTTATTAGCAGACATCGGATTTTGTACATTTACAAGAGAAACTAGTAGATCAAATTTAAAATGGTACGGATACTAGAGGAATTAAAGCGAGGGGTAGAAATTAATTTCTATTCGCCCTCTGCTTCTCGCAATCGATGCAGGACATTTTTGCATAAAGATCCGCAGTCTAGTAGATATTAGAAAAATATTTATTCAGAAGAAGATTTTTAAAATGCAGCAACTCAGTTCAATATTAAATGTTTCAAATTTATATCGTATCGATAAGTGGGCATGACTCTTTGTTTACAGTATTACAAAGTGATTGATTACACTGTCCAACAGCAAAATCGTTTTGCAATACCTGTTGGGTGATTCTTATACACTTTGTCATCCTAAAACCGAATCCGAAAGTAGAATTGCTCCATCACGCAACGTTTTCGAAAAATTTTGGTTTTTTGTAAAAATGCCGGATTTTGATACAAAATGACGTGTTACGCAAAAAACTAAACACGCGAGAAAGTTCAAATTTGAGTCAAGAGATAGAGGGGA
>CM052132.1:16637707-16681845 GCA_028454255.1 Halictus ligatus | reverse complement strand
AAAAACCAAAATTTTTCGAAAACGTTGCGTGATGGAGCAATTCTACTTTCGGATTCGGTTTTAGGATGACAAAGTGTATAAGAATCACCCAACAGGTATTGCAAAACTCGAAAAAAGTTTGATTTTGTTGGACAGTGTTATTAGACCCGGGATGTTTAAGCACACGTTGGTTTTTCATCCTCAAGTGGACTTTTGAAAACAGAACAGCTCGGAATTGATAAGCGTATATCAATTTTACAAATGCATCGTCGAAAACGTTACGACATGATCAAAGTTTACGTGACAATTGGAATTATTCTTACTATTGTTTCAGGAACGACATTGGTCGCGAGTACAACATAGAAGTGACGGCGACAGCGTTCACTTCGCCGATCGCGCAGAAGCTCGCAGCACGATGTGGATTCGAGGACATCGTCGCCAAAGATTACGACGATATACTCGACGAGGAGGGGAACAAAGTCTTCACAGGAATGGAGGCGAAGGCGTTGAAGATCATGGCCAAGAGGCTCTATTAAAATTCATTAGACAGCTCTACCGACTTAAATCCCGTCGAGAGTTACCTCTTTCCCTTTGACTCCAAACAGAAGCGAATTCCCTAAAAAAAGTAAACGAAGAAGTTAGAGTACGATTTTAACGAGCCTTATCTCCCTGAAGTCCTGTATACAGTTACCAGAAAATATGTGAAGAGAAGTGAATTTTTAGGAGAAAAATAAGTAAAGCAATTAGAATGCAATTCCTTTGACTCCTGCGAGCTCCCAAAAAGAAATTAATTTTTCAGAGAAAAATAGGTGATGCAATTATAATGGAAATGTTATTATAGTGCTAATGTCATTAATGCCCAACTACGTTTTGGGCTAATTTTTCGAAGTCCAGATAACAGTTTATTGTACATATGAATAAAATGACACGATTGAATTTAGATTAATATTGACGATCGCTTTCTTGTACAAGAAAATCGTAAAATAGAACCGCCAGGACTGTATTAACTTTTTACTTTCGATAACGTTTAACCGTTAAGGTTTTTGAAGCATTGAATTTAATATAACAATTACACGTAACGAACCATATGCTATCAATGTGCAAAAGTTCGTCAAAATCAAACTGGTACAGTTAGAGCCCTTCCCTTGTCAATTAGCACCTGGATGGCTAGACCATCCAGGTCCATTTTGTCCCGAACCATATTCAGCTCCTGGTGATAAATTTCAATCGAAAGTTATGTAATTGGAAAGACCAATGGATCTAGATAAAATATCATTAAAAATATGTTTAAAAAAATGGATGCACAATTGTCTAAATGGAAACAAAAATTTAAAGTTAGTTAAAGAGGCGATCAATCCGGTGCAAGGGTTTAAAATCATCTTGAAGTCAATCAAGAGTATATCGGTGGAACATTTGCAAAACAACCGGAAGTAGCATGGTTGCAATGTCGTGGACGTGGACGTGGCCCAAAGGAAACGGTTCAAGTGACAAGTTGACGTCCACGCGTTCCGCAGCGAACAGAACCAGTAAATTGCCTTACAATGGAACAAACGGTTTCAATTTGTGTTAACGGAGCACTTTATTTTCGCCAAATGAACAAGGTTCCCAATTTCAGACTTCTCATTAAAAAAAGGAAGAGAGAGAAGGAGTCGAACGAAACGAGAAAGAAGAGAGAGCGAGAGAGAGAGAGAGAGACGGAGAGGGAGAGGGAGAAAGAGAGGTAGCTGAAGCGGAGAACCAATCGAGCCCGGTAAGTGGATTTATAAGCGAAATTAATGAGCGTTCGCTGGGGACGACCGCCGAATATCAATTGCACGGGGACCACAAGGTACGCCTAACTGTTTTATCATCGATTGCAAACCGATATGCGAGCGTTCTAATAAGCAGCGATACACTCGAGGCGCGCGCCACGAAATTCGAACGAGCCACACGTGCCCTAAATGAGGCCCGCGGGAATATTATTCGATCTTCCGGCTATTAACCGACTTCGGTTTGTCTTGCTCGATTCCCGATAACGGGACGACTGTTTTGCGAAATCTACTTGTTGCTAATTACCGAAACGTTTAGACGTTCGGGCACCTTCTTGCGCGAAAGCTGTCTTTAAGAGTATGTTCGATTTACGGGGGTTGTAGGGGTTGCATTGTAGGGTTAATTGAAGACGTTATAGACATGGGGAAAGATGAACCATGAAGCAATCTCTGGGGTTCATGACAAAAGATTGTGCAGCCGTTAAAAATTTTTTGGGCACTTGGAAAGATTTTACGGCCGTGGAACCCTTCAGAGGTCCACTATGAAAAATTCCTGGGATTCGTTTAGAAAAGTTTTGGGGTCGGAGACGCTTTCGGGATCTGTTACGAAAAATTGTGAGTCTGTTAAAAATAGATCATGCACTTGCAAAAATTGTGGGCTCGTTAACGATTTTTGAGGCATTTGGAAAAATTGTTAGGGCCGTGAAACCATTCTGGGATCCATTACGAAAGATTGTAGGCCTGTATAGAATTTATGGAGCACTTGGACAAATGGCGTGGCCATGAAAAACTTCGGGGTCCATTTCAAAAAATTGTGGGGCCATACAAATCTTCTGGGATCGATTAAAAAACATTGTGGGACGATAAAAGACTTGTAGGGTCCACCTAAAAGTATTGTGGGAGATTAAAAATTTGTCGGATCCAGCTAAAAAAATGGTGGGCTCGTCAAATATTAAGGGTACCCATAAGTAATCAATTATTTGCAAAGAATTTGTTTTGCCTTTTGTACCGATCGTTGAAGAGGAAACACGTATTCTTTTACAGTTTTCGATAATGCAGCCAGTGTTCAAAATATTCTAAAAAGTATAATTTTTTTACAACCCTGTAATAAAATGGCGGCGTCCTTACCTTCCGAGGATCATATTCGTCATTGCATACTTTTACATTTTCATGCGGGATTTAATGCAACGATAACAACAAAGAAAATGTGCGATGTTTACGGAGATGTATTGAAGGTCAACAAGTGTCAACGTTGGTTCAGAAGGTTTGCTGCTGGTGATTATGATCTCTCTGACAGGCCTCGAAGTGGACGGCCGGTTGAATTTGATAATGACACCCCAAAATCTCTAGTGGAAGCTGATCCAAAATTAAGTATACAAGAATTATCGGGAAGCTTTGGGTCCACATGGTCAACTATACAAAGGCACCTATACGAAATTGGGAAGACATATAGGCAAGGAATATGGGTACTGAATCAATTGTCTGAGACCAACAAGAATATTCGTCGATCAATTTGCACTTCATTGCTATTCAGATTTCGTAGAGATCCATTTCTTAGGAGAATCATTACCGGAGATGAAAAATGGATTCTTTATGATAACATAAAGCGTTCCAAGCAATGGCTTTCTGCAAATCAAACCGCAATATCAACCCTTAAACCTAGCTTATGACTTAGAAAGGTGTTACTGTGCAATTGGTGGGACTGTCGCGGCATAATTCACTTTGAGTTGTTGAAATCTGGAGAAACAGACACTGCTGAATTGTATTGTCAGAAATTATAACGGCTGTATTCAGAACTATTGGCAAAGAAGGCATCTTTAGTCCACAGAAAAGGTGTAATACTGCAAATTGACAATGCCCGGCCCCATACAGCGAAACTCACTCAGGAAAAAATCAAAGAATTGCAATGGAAAGTTTTACCGTACCCCCCCCCCATACTCACCGGATATTGCTCCCTCTGACTATCATCTTTTCAAATCTCTGGAGCATTATTTAAGAAATAAAACATTCACTTCTATAGAAGATGTAAGAAGGCACCTTCTGCTTCACTAACCCTGGATTTCAATAAGAGGGGGATTGAAAATTTTCCGGAAAGACGGGAAACTGTCCTTGATAATGATGGAGATTATATAATAAATTAAGAAATAAAAACTTGAATTTACTACAAAGTTTGTTTTTAGATTTCAAAATAATTGTTTACTGATGGGGCCCCATAATAGATTTTGAGCATGTTAAAAAGATTGAAGGCCCATTTAAAAAATTCTGGAGTTCATGGAGAACTTGTGAGCCTGGTAAAAGAATTGCAATATCCAGTTATCAACGAGAACAGTCAGACACCACGGATCTGTATAAGATTGCCGGAAACAAAACCAGAAGTTTGCTGAGGGAGAAGGCGACGGAAAGGAAAGCGGGGGTGTTCTGCCGGAAACGCGGGAAAGCGATCGGGCACCTGTTCAGTTTTCGCTAGTGGCGGCGAGTGGTCTGGTCTCGCCCACGTTTTGCCAGGACGTTCGCACATGCGTAGAGACGGGATAAACTCCTGCACACGCACGTCACTGTAAGTGTTCGTTGGAGTCGCCGGGAGTTTGTCCGGCTCGGTAGTCGCGTCCGCCGCGTCGTACGAGTAAGTACGTTCTCGTTTGTTTTTATCCCGTAACCCTTGACCCGAGTTCACTTTCAAGACATCCCTAGCCAACGATATTCATCCCATTCGCATCTATAAAATAACCAAACGGAAGAGACAAACTGCGGCATAAAGGATACTGAAACATGTGCCGATGTTGAGAGCGGCTTGAGGATCCTCGAACCTGGAAAAACCGTCGTTGCTGTTCCTCGAAAATCGTTCTCGCTGGTACGGATCATAAATTGAGGCCCACATGTTCATTATTCGGTCCCATTTTTCCCTTCAAATTCGCTCCTTTTTATCCTGACTCTTTAAAGAAAAGGTCACTGGATCCGTCGGCTGAAAGCAAATGTTACGGAAGGTTTTCTTGGTACTAGAATGACAGTTCAGGACACGTTCTCTGTCATTAACATGACTCGTAATTAGTTCAATTGATCTCGCAGTCCTTGTGATCCCTGTAGTCCGCGGAGCCCTTGCAATCCTTGCAGTCCTTGTAATGATTCCATCGAGCGGTGAATTTGCAATGAGTCGTTGTTTACTGAAATACCGTCGAATAATTCTGTCAGTCAGGTTGGAGCTTTGTATAAAATTTCAGGGAGCCGTGACTCTGTGTAATCAAATGTAAATACATGAATGTTCATGGTTCACCTGTTGACGGAGTCGGACATGGAAAGACCGAGTGACGACTGGTACATGTTCCAACAACATTTAGGTTGGGTCGGTTTTCATTGTTTAGTCTAGACAGTATTTTGTGTCGCTGTGTATGGTTGCTCTTTCGATTTTTGATGATGTGCCTGTATGACTGCAATCTTTGAGAAAGGTTCTAGATGTCTGTAAGGGAGCTTTCTCTGCTTCTATCATTTTTGGGGATACTTCTGTAGATCCATGAACTTCGAAAAATTCTCTGTACTGTCTACAATCTTTGAGCTTGCTCTTGTGCCTATACGTTTATAATTTTGGAGGGTGATTTTCTACGTCTACAATTTTTATGGATGCTTTCCCGCATTTCTAATTTTTAGGGGTGCTTTTACACGTTTACAATTTTTAAGGATGCTTCTCAACTAAAATAAATTGTGCAAGTTGAAATGAAATATTGTGGAGCCTATTATTACGAAGATAAAATTTTGAGATGCTTACGCAAGGATCTCAAATTTGGAAAAAATCGAATAATTTCGCAATTTGCTTTCGAACATCAAGATCCACTCACCAAGGAATCCTAACAGAAATATATCAGAGTATATTATAAAAACTTCCACATATCGATATCGAACAGAAATATCCCATGTTTCTCAACTCTATCGCGTATCCTCCCGTGAGGAACGATCGCAGTTTCGACCTGCAGGACCGTCCTCTTGCTAGAATCAATTTTTCCGAGCCGTTTCAATCGCTCGCGATCCAACTTAATCTGCCACGCGGGAGATGCAGGTTCTCTCGAAATCGAGACCTCTCGGTGAAAGAACGTAACCTGTTGCGGGTCACGGGATCGCAAAACGCGAGGATCATCGCATTGTGTTGCCGTCCAGTGAAACCGATCGTGTGTGCCATCGCAGTTGTTCCGTCTCGGCGGTGCTTGTTCCTTCGAAAACTCGCTTACAATTCGCTGAACCTTCTGCTGTCGGACAAACGACGCTGCTACCGGAGAACGTGGAAACACGATTTCGAAACACAATTGCTCTCGCATGCGTAAGACGTGCCCTAAGGTAACCCCGTCGGAAAATGAAATCTTTCGAGAACGTTTCCATAGTAGCTTTCAGAATTTGTCTCGAGCTGGGAAAATTCGGAGACACTGTTTACTTCTAGACTGTAATTCTTCGCTCCCCGTCTCGCACAAAATAAAAGTCAAAGACGCGGCTGACAAAGCTCGGTTTGAAAGTTGTGAAAAGTTCGGTGAGACATTGTAGATTTTTCTAAAGAAATTTTCTATGTTGTTCACAAAATGAAACAGGAAATTTTTCATTTTTGAAAAGTGTTTGTCAAATTGGGAGTTAACAGAAAATTATCGTTTTGGATTTTCTGAGAGTTTATACGCTTTGCCGTAGATTTTCTTGTATTTATTTGTTTTCCTAGAACGCTGATTTTTTATGAGTTGTGTATTTCACTCACTGTGAGACGGAACGGGAAATCGTTTGTTCCGTGACAAGTCTCGTTGAATCGAGAATTATTTCAATAAAACTTTACAGTTTAAAAAATTTGTAGTTCGTATAGCTCGGGTTTATCGTTAATTTTTTTTATATTTCTTTCTCTCGCGTACTAGACTGCGAATTTTTAAGTTTATTGTTGGTCGGAACAGCATATTCTTTGCCCTGCGAACAATCTTGTTTCATCGAGGATTAAAGAAAATTCTATTGTACCTCTGCACAATTGTCTTACTTTCTCTCGTGTACATACTCTTATCCATTATGTTTCCTGTTTATCGAAAATTCAGTCACATAAACTGCGTTATTATTATTTTCGCGAGACCGTGGATTTTTATGTAAAATAAAAATCGTCTAAAATAATATCAAGAAACAGGAGATAAACAGACTTTTTCTTCTTTTCGGTATTTTAATACATTGAACCTAGTTCGATACTCTTAAATTCTTTTATCTTTTCACTGTTTTATGTAATTTTCTGATTTTTGTTATAACTGCATAAAATCAAATTACTACCAAACGGAAATGCTTCCTACTGACTTTCGATTGCTGTACTGTCTCCGTCATTTATTTGCGATTCGAATTTCTCGGTGTTTATTTTGATTATCTCGTGCTGAAATTCTAAATTATTTGACACTAACGACAGCTTTGAAATCTCGGCAGTTCGGAGACGAGCTGACGCATCCTCCGAGATTACTTTGATTAGATAATCGACGTGACACCGGCGATCACGTCACTCGAAAATAGTCCACCGATTTCGACATTTCTCCCTCGAAATACCAGAAACCTCGGAAATCGTTCTCAAAATCGTGCAGATACGCGATATCGGAACGCTGTCCGAGCCAATAATAACGCTCCAATGAGAAGAGCAATTGTTCGCGCAGGTACGCCACCGATTTTCCATTAACCTTTTCAAGGACACGCGGTGACGCGTGTGTACATTTAATTTGGTTTCAGCATTCAAACTTCCATGGTTACGTATGTAGTTTTTCATAGTTACCCTAGCCAAAGTGCGCGCACACGGTGCAACTAATTTGGCTATTCAAATGATCCAACGGTCATCTCTGAGTCTGAAGTATCACTATAGTGTCTAATGAAACATCGATCCTGATGAATACGAAATCCTCTGGCATGGGACCCGGTCTGCTGGATCCTTAGCAATTTTTATATAGCAATTTTCATTTAGATATTTTTAACATTAAACCTACCAAGCATTAACAGTATCTGGTAAATATTGCTTTATGAAAATGACAACCCTAAATTTATTCAGATTGTCTGCAATTTTCTACACATGAATTTTTATAGTTTCAACTATTATAAAATATAAAATCGGTCATTTTGACCGTGGTAGGTTTAGTGTTAAACTCACTTCTTTGAGATCAATCTTGATGTTCTGGACTTAATAGTCAATAATATTTGTACTGGCTGCTGAAAAGTTGTAACTTGGTAAAATTGCTATTTAGCTCGATTATATCTTCTCTACAAAATTGTGTCTCTACTAATGCCCTTTGAAAATTTATTTTTGGAGAGGTTTAAAATTTGAACGACATTGCTTTTTGCAAAAGCTTGTTTCTCCATTCCATATCTATTATTTGGAGTACATTTGCGGTTCCGGTGTGTTAGCGTTGGGCGCTTTTAGGAATGAACATTACCTTCCAGTGAGAATCCACGTGCGCCATTATTCCGGTGACCGTTTCGTAACGCAAAACCGATGGGTCTCTTAAACTCGAATCACAGACCTGAAACCGAGCGACAGAGGACATTAAAATGCTTCTTTCAGGAATATTACTCCTGTTTTCCGAGTACCATAAATTCTCCGTCACGTATAACAAAAATTAACTTTGTCACATGTGTACCGTATTTTACTTGACACTCTAACTACTTGGAAACAGCTGGTAATCTTTGAAAGACTGCGAATTGAAAGAACTGTAATAATTATTTTGCCAGGCACTAGATCCGAAATTAAGTTAGATATTAATATTTCTCATAACATCATTGAAACCGACTTTCAGGATTTGTAGGACCTAAAGCAATGAAAAATAAAATCATAGTAATAATAGTAATAATTTAATTAATTTAATCAATGATAATAATACTTTTTGCCACTTTTAAGTGACAATATCTACTCTTACATTTTCCTTTGAATTATTTCCACTTTATACAATTTGTCGGTGTGACAATTGCGTAGCCATGTTGTCAAATAATGAAATTAGTAGACGTCTAGATGAAACGTGAGTTGAATAGGGAAACTATTTTAATTCCTGTCATTCGAGCTTCTCTGTCAAATTCCATATGATTGCTATACTACGTAACATCGAGTTAAAACTATCCTACAAATTCAATCCTATAATCCCAAACGAATTGGGTTTCGATGTATATTCGCTCCATGGATACAATGACAAAAGAAACAATATTGAACGCATCAGAGGTGCATAGCATTCGCGTGGCTAAAATTTCCTTCCAATTGCCAATAATTTTCGCCGAGCTCCCTTTTTCATCATTCTTCAATCGATTCCATCACAGTCATTTGATTTAAATATTTCTTATTCCACTCCTCGAAGATGTACTAACAGGTCGACATAAATTTTTGGAAATGGCAGTTCTTCGAGTGTTTTCCCAAACAGGGGGGAAATTGTAAACGATTATCAACGTTATCATTCTTATTGCAAAATCTGACGTAGCGCGAGTAAAAACTGCAACACCCGGAAACCATTTGCTAATGAAGACTGAAAAAAGCTCTTTTCGTAATTACTGCAGCAGTAATGATTGCATTTGTCCTCGTTACTTGATTTTGGGCTCGTTCATTTGGCGACCTGTTCACTTTCCTTCTTTATTGCGCGAGCGACTGGAAATTAACTTAAAAAATGTGTAAAACAATTACTTTTTAGAAACATTCTTCAGTGCAGTGGATTGCAAAGCAACAACTTATGTTTGTCGATTTTTATGTATGAAAGATGAATACATTCATCTATTATTTATCATCTGTCGCTTTATAATCATTTTTCAGTCCCCTATTAACCCAATTGGTAATTATTGATTAATAACCTAAATAACTTCGAGCGTGTTCAGTATCTTAACACTAGATTTACTAAAAGTGACTATTCCATATATTTCTTTATAAACATAACAAGAATATGTGTACCCATATTTTTAAACATGTGTACCCATATTTTTAAACATTTTTTAAAATAATATATATCCAAAGAAATAAATTGGTTAAATAATTCCTCATGGGTGCAGTTTTACAATAATCGTTAATTAAAAGTATTAAGTGAAGCTAGTGTTAAGATTAAAAGAATTTAAGGATATGTTCGACTAAAATGATTAAAAAATTGAAATAAACTAATTGACTCCTGTTTCTTATAATTGATACAGAAAATTCTTTTGTCTATTTATTACATAATTTTCGACTGTTCAATTGAATGTCATTATTAGTTTTCTATCTAATGTATATGCGGGAGTTTATTATTATCATAATAAAGGTTGTGTATTGCTTTTTATCCACTACGGAATAAATTCGTCAAAAATCCTCTTTCTGTGGAGGTCCTGGAATTTTCGTAAAAGTCATTCGGAGGAATAAATTGCAGCCATAACGAAATGCTTCCACGTGCCGTTGGAAAGTTTATACCAGTCGGATTAGGTTCCATTATTCCTAAAATTCTGATTTTCAAGCATCTGTATTCGCTGCAGACCAGTCCTGGACCAAAATTTATGGAGGAAATATTCGTAATGCCATTTCGAGTGGACGTTATTTTACAGCTCAATGAAAATATTATAACATAAATCCCGTGGCTAATATAAATATTTCCTAACTTGCACGGTTTGGTTGTAACCCTGTGTAAATGCAAATAATGTAATTAAATGAAAACCATTAGAAGCACAAATTAATTCGTGGCCCTCATACAGTTGCAACATTATTTATAAAATGTTTATAAAATATTTATAAAATATTTATAAAATGCAAATTTACAAATGGAAATGACATGGAAATGGACATGGACATGGAAAATTTACAGTGGAAATGACGTGTATATTTTCGACGTGTATTTCGATTTTTCGCAAATAATCAACAAATTCGCGCAGGAAGGGCTACGATTTAATTTGTGAACCTAATATTTGTAATCAACGACTTTATAATCGATTGATTGTAATTTATGTTACTATCCAATAATACTCCAAGTTGGGAAACTGGGACGGTTGAAGTGTGTTTATTGTGAATAGAGGAGCAACAATTTAGGTTTTTCTCTTACTCTGTGTAATATAACTCCTAACCGAAATCAATTGGCCAGTCGAACACGCGAAATCGGATTACCATTAGTGCATCGATTGCTGAACCAGCACCGATAAAAACCGTGTGAAATTCACGCGACTCATCTCACGAAATTTGCACCGAGAAATCGAAAGCTTTCGCATGTGCGGATCTTTACGCAGGAATTTTATGGCGCAATTTCTGAATATTGGAATCGATAAAGCATTAGGGGCTCTATTTCACGGCAAAAATCCTGTTAAATTTAAATGTTGAAAATCTAGAAGAGAACTTTATGCATTCATGTTAAAAATGAGTGGATCACATACAAAACTAAAAAGAAGAACGAATTTAAGTATATGGTTTTTAGCTTGTGAAAATTTTTATTTTGCAAAGAAAATGTATAATTTTGCAAAGAAATCCCCAGTTTAATCATAACTATTCTTTACCACATATGTTTATTACCACATATATTTTCTATCTTTTACATAATATTTTATACATTTTTCGTATGTTGCACGCTCGTTTCTCGAATCTAAAAGTAAATTTACACAGAAGACAGTGCTATAAGACCACAAAAAGAAAAAAATCGTCACACGCAACTATGCTGACAACCTGCAATTAAACGCAAAGTACCTGTGATGTTGCGAACCATAATTAGCCGTTCGTTTGTATCGCATCTCGAGGCAATTTTATTTAGTAATTAACCGTGCGGAAGGGTTCGCGGAAATAAATAAATATATAACGATGCGAAACGGGCGATCGAATATGATTTCGAGGGTCGGACGCGTGCTTCGTAGCTCGTACGCAGCCGATCTGATTGCAGTGCAATCATTGCACCTGTCCTGCGTCTGTTTGTCATTAAAGAACGAGTTTCAGCGAGCAGTCAAACGAACTTTATCGGTCCCGCTTTTGTATCTTATCCGGTGTGTCATTAACGACAGGCTCGAGGAACTCGCTCGTTGATAAGCGTAAATAAATAAATAAATTACCGGCCGCTCCGAGAGAACGGAGAAACGATTCGCGGACGACGGGCCCCTTCTTCTTCCCCTTCTTCTGCATTAGTCGCAGACGAGCGGACGCGAAAAGGAGAATAAAATGGAGGACCATGGAAGAGCCCGGTCGAATTTATGGTCTTCACGATGCTTAAAATTCTGCCACGGAACGATTCCATAAATCTTCCCGGATTATGAAAGCGTAATTATTCGTATACGACGGCCCCCGGTTCCGGGTGAACCGATAAAAATGAAGGTACCGACGCGTAGAAGAATCTGTCTCTAGAAAACGTAACCGTGCACGCGCTTTTTACAGTGTTATAGCGATCCTTGTCTGCAAACTTGCGCCGACTTTCTGTTTTCTCCAACCGGTTTTACACGTCGTTTGCATCACGTTGTACTTCTGCTTCGAAATTTCTTTGAAGATGATTTTTAATATTTCCGGAACGGTGGTAGAATATTAATTTTAATTTATGTGGACGCTTTGGTGGAAAGTTGCGCTCGGTTCCTTCCATAGCAGAGCTGTTCCAGCGTTTGCCCGTAGGGGCAGCGATTTTCTTGCCCCCCGCATACACAGAACGGCAGGGGCACGAAGCCACGCCCCCATGCCGTGCTGCGGCCTAACCCCACTCCGCTGAGTCATTTGCCCGTAGCTGTGCCGAGTGTCGCCAGATCAAGACTTGTTCCCCCACTCTAATTTCCCCTTCTAACGCGTTGTTCCTCACGCTTTTGCCTGGTCACGTGACTCGTTCCGTCTCTGTCGTGCATACTACGGCACTGCCAGAGAGAGGGTAACGTTTTCCCCTCAATTCGTGCTCCCTCCCCTCATCTAGCGACATTGGCCGAGGGGCATCGGTGAGCACACTTGCACGCTAATAGGCATGTTGAGCCGCTCTGTTCTACAGGGATGTCAATGTTATTCAGCGTCATGGCGCTTTGGAATTTCCTTTGGAGGCAATTTGTAAATTCTCGACATTTCAAAAAATTGAACACTAAAATTAATTGAACACTATAACGGAGTTCTTATATGGCAGTATTTCACCTGGCGGACTGACGAATAATCTCCGAGCGTGAAAGCAAAATGGCCGGCCCCGTAAAAATGCAGTAAAACACCATCCTCCTGTGGTCAGCGGAGTAATTGAATAATCTCGATCAATAATTTTAACGAGATCACTAGCTCCAGCTTTTTCCCGAGACCGCGTTCACCATGTAGTTGACTAATACCCTTGTCGACCCAGCAGAGGCCGTCCGATTGCAATAATTGCATTCTCGCGTGTAAATCGCAGCATCCCCCTTTGGTACTCTGTCGACGAGTTTCCCGCAGATGTTGCGTTCCATTGTTTGCATACTTGTTGTCGTTGAATCGAGCCAGTGATCTTTCGAGGAGTCTGGCTTATCCTTGACGGGGATCATTGGTGAAATAGCTACCTTCTCGACCTCTTTATCGCCTTCTCGATCGTAGAGCTTGATCAATGGCATCTCTGGATTCTACCGTATCGCAAACATGGTGCTTTATTAATCCGATGAGTTCGTGACCGAGGGACAAACAAATTCTCGACTCTCTCGAGGAGAATCGGTGTTCTTCCCGGGAGAAAGGATACTGATTCTTTTTTTTTTCGGTGAGTTCACTTAGGGGAAGCACGTGAAACGAGAGCCTGGGTAGGCCTGTTTAGTAAAGCATAGTGGGATGGAGTCGTATCGGTTTCTCAGATTGTTGAATTTTCCTAGATCTTTATCCATTTTCTCTTGGCATGGTAAAATACAACAGAATAAACATAGATTTCGAGAGGACAGGAGACAGCAGTATAATAGCACAGAATTCTATTAATTTTTCAGATTTTGCTAATTTAATCTTTGGATTTTTTAATATTTTCACGTGATTTATTTATAATTAATTTATATTTATTCAGGAAAATACGAAATGTCAAATATGCTTTTTAGTCAGATTTTTTTATATTTTCTGCATTGTCCCTCGGTTATGGTAAAATACAGCGCAATGCGTATTGGTTTTTAATTATTTGTGTCAATTACACAATTGTTTCAATTACAGATTCTCTCTCAATTGCAATATCTAAAGGATTTACGAACTGCATTTTTAGTCAAGCCGAAAACTAATTAGGATTGAATATTCCATTTGAGAATATTTGCCGATATTTTTTGTATAACAACGCGTACATTGTTTTTATTTTGCACTTTTACACTATATTTGTGTTCAGTTATTAAAACTGAAGTGACCATTTGACTCTTTTAATATTTTCCGTGTTATTTCAAGAAAAATTGCATACATGTTAACAATATGTGCATATAATTCTTTATTAATTGATAGCAGGAAGAAATTGGAGGGTGGCTCTCAGTGTTTTTAGATTAAACAAAGTATGAAACCATCAAATGAAGCTCCACAACAAAAAACACATGGCAAAAATTAGACCATTCCCTGAAGGGCCTCAGTGAACGCTCCCTGTCATTTCTATTTCCATTCACCTGCTGCACGAACCTTTTAAAATCAAATTCTCACAACAGCCCTCAGCTCAACCCGTGAAAATGTAAAACAGTGGAACAAGTAATCGGATAGCTAGGATACGTATCAGTGAGAGGAGTTAGTCGCATAGTCCGCCTTTGAGTCGCCTTATGCTCGCGGTTACCGAATCTTTTGATCTCTAATAAAACTTCTAATATCGACCCGGTGTCTGCATCTAGATACACGGTGGGGAGGCCAGGTTTAGTCATCGAGGTACCCCGAGGATGCCAGAGGATCGATCGTAACCGGAAATCCTGGAGAGGCTGGTGGGAATCGATCGGTCAACCTCGAAAAATCGTCGCGAGACAGATAGAGGACATGAAGTCGTCGGACGCTTAGCTGGTCAGGCGATTTCGTCTCGAGGCGATGAATTACTCGAGGGAGCCAGTGGAAACCTGAATCCTGCGACACTGCTGCCAGAAACAGTGACAGTGAGAGAGAATAGAGGAGAGAGAGAAGAGAGCGACATGTCCGACGAACATCACGGGAGACTGGGAATCACTGCAGATCCGAACGAAAGCGAGCTCGATGGAACCGTTCAGAGGGACCAGACCGATGATCAGATCGGCAGCACGCTCGAATACCATAATGACACGCTGCCCGATGTCAACGCCACCAAGGAGATCGACTCGTTCTACTTCTACGAGGTAAGTTCAGAGAATTGACCTATTCGTTACTGACACGCTACCGGAGAACCCTAATCATCAGAACCCTAAGATTCCTTTGGGCGGCTCTTGGATCCGGGATTGATTGTTTGAAAGATCAAGTGGGATGCTCGTCTTGCTTCGTGTCACGAGATAGTGATCCCATTTTTAAACAATTCTTTTCAAACGGTTGTCTTTGACAGCCTACTCGGTCTCGAGTTAATTCCAGAAAAGTCGTAGTTTTTAAATATCTGTATACAGACATTTTGTACACTGTTTTCCCTAATAAAACTATTGATTGCACTAGAGATAGAAGTTCCGAAAGATTTAGGCTCGATACTCTGGTCGATAAAAATGTTTGTTGTACAAGGAATCGTCTAAAAGTTCGAATTTTCATAAAAATCCATTTTGTGAGTGGCTGCTTTCTCTGTGAGCAGAACAGAGTTGTGCAGAATTACAATTGAATTACTTTAGGAATTATAATTACAAAGTGATTGGAATACATTGTAATTCAGTGATATTGTAATTTATAATTCAGATCTTCATTCTATTAAATTACAATGTAATTTGTAATAACAATCGGAGTACAATTATAAAATACTATGTAATTAATTTACATGAAATAGTGTATAATTTGTAGAGCTATATTTTAATGATATTGTATTTCAATTACACATCTGACTAAAATAATTTGTAATTGAATTAATTGAAAGGTTTGAATTATGTAATTCAGTTATGACGTAGTTAAATTACTATATAATTGACATACAATGTAATTCAATTGCGTAATTGAATGTAACCTCAAATAAAGGTTTTGTGTAAATGTTTTTTATAGCATGATAGTACTATTCAACAGGATAAGGAAGTTACACAATGACTATAGTCCTCTTCACTTGGCTTTTGTCTGATCCATTTGCAATTAGACTGTTCAAATAGTTTTTTGATTGAGTGGTGCGAAGTGGTATGCTATTTTTTAAATTATTTGAGAAATTAGAATTCCGTTGCGAATTCCGTGACGAAAAGCAACAATAAACAAACGCAGACTCAAACGAGCACAAATAGTAGTGTACACTGTCGAACTGGAATTATTACTAATGATATCCCGAATAATTATTGTATACCGTGTATATACGTGAACTACGTGGATGGAGCGAAAACATCGAGTTGCTTGTTCGATTTCGATTCGGCGCGGTATACACAGAAGCGACAGTCGATATTGCATCACGAAGGAAAGGTCACTCTATATGGAAACAAGTGAATGAGAAATACAGTGGAATAGCAATTTTTCGTACGGAGATTCGAGGAAGGAGAATATCGAGTTCGAAGAAGCGCGAGCGGATGAATTGCGTGTGGAGTGTCTGTCTATTGCTCACTGTTTCTACTTACTGCTCGCGTGGTGCTCCCTGAATCTGATAATTTTTCCTCGGTCTCTCAAAGTGTATTATACAGGGTGTCCCGTAACTGGTGGTACAACCGAGCAGGGAGCGATTCTACATGAAAAACTGAGTCGAGAATATAGAATAACATTTTTTGATACAAGGCTTTGTTTTCGAGGAAAATGCGTTTGAACAATTGTCTAGTGCGCGTGCACTCGGCTTACTTGCGGCTCAACGGATTCCACTGCCTCACGTCTGGATATCTCGGAAATTGCCTTCGTACGAGGCGTCGAATACGCATAGCCGTTACTTCGCAATTCGGATGGCCCACGGACTACAAATGAAAATCGTGAAAAGTATCTGACGGATGACTGTGGTGAATATGTATCCGAGAGAAACGAGTTCGAATAAAAGATAGCTTTCATTTATTTCTATTCGAAATTTTAAAATAAATTTTTGCCCAACTCTGGTACTTTCAGATATGTTTACAAACATTGTCAGTATAATGATACCACCTCTATCGCTCCTATTCCTTTCCCATCCTTATGAAATTATGCCTACGGTTCTCATTATACCGTCGAAACGGCATCTTATAGCAATCGAGAGTATACCGATATGATTATTGCGTTGGGTGCGTGTAATGGTATTGCTTTAGCAGTGGCTAATTATTACAGAGATCGGTACCCTAATCGTCGACATCCTGATCGAAGGGTCATTTAAAGAGAATACGGGTCTTTTGAAAAACTTCGCAAGCATGGAGGACGTGCCCGAAGAATTGACAAGAGTGTGGAAGAGAGGATTTTGGAAGACGTAAACGACGATCCAAGCACCAGCATAAGGAACCTTGCCATACAATACGATATCAGCCGATCTACCATTAGTCGAATACTACATCAAAATGGGCTATATCCTTACCACGTTCGTAGAGTGCAAGGGCTTACAGAACGTGATTATGTCCCCCGAATGGCATTTTGTAATTTATTGCGTGAACAATACCGTAACGACGCCCATTTTTTACTAAAAATTTTATGGATGGATGAAGCCGAAATTTACGCGAGACGGCATGTTTAATGTTCACAACTCGCACAGGTGGTCAGATCAAAACCCGTATACCATTTTGCAAACAAATTTCCAAATAAGGTGGAGTGTGAACGTCTGGGCTGGCATAGTAGGTGACCAAATTATAGGCCCTTATTTCTTTCCGGGAAATATGAGATCGGAAGCATATTTACATTTTCTTCGAAACGCGTTGCCGGAATTATTGGAAAATGTGCCTCTTGGGATTCGAAGAACGCTAATTTTTCTACAGGATGCAGCACCACCGCACTACAGTTGCGAAGTAAGACGTTTTTTAAGTGAAAACTATATCGAAGGAATTTAATAAGAAGGAATGTTCGAAGGAATTTAATAAGAAGAGCACACTTATGTCTACAACAACGTGGACAGCACTTCCAGCAATTTGTGAATTAAACGAATTCCTCAAAGGTAATTCGAACATTGTACCTTCAACCTTCCATTTATTCCATGTATATAAACCTCGCGAAACCTTTGCGAAAAAAGGTTGAGGTAACTCAACCGTTTTCCTCGAAAACAAAGCCTTGTATCAAAAAATGTTATTCTATATTCTCGACTCAGTTTTTCATGTAGAATCACTCCCTGCTCGGTTGTACCACCAGTTACGGGACACCCTGTATAAATATAATACGTAATATAGTATATAAATAAAATAATTAATCAATATAGTAATATATAGTAAAATAGTAATAAAGTAATCAAAATAAATATATAAATATAGTAAATAAAGTTAATTATCAAGGTAATAGTGCTTGTTAGACTGCGGGTTATTATGCAAAATGAAAATGTGCTGCATCAGTTGCAACAGATAAAAGTTGTAGGGTGTAGATTCAATACTTACTTTAATAATTCTAACAATTTGAAAATAGTGTATTCTTCAATTATTTTCATTTTTGCACTGCTTCAAATTTGACTTATTCATTTATTAGGACTTAGTCTATAAATAATGATCCTTCACTTGCTTTTTATTTGGTTTTAACTTTATTGCACAAAATATCTATCGACTGTCTCGCTCGGTTCGCTTCTCTCTGAACGCATGTACGTGGTGCCTAGCTTTTTGTTTTTAAACATTCTTTTTTTATCTCTATCTTCACGCAAACATTGCGTTCTCTTTCCAGGCATTCTACATTTATTTCACGCTTATTGTCCAATTACACCGCTCAGCCATCGATCATACATTCTTGTCAGTCGTACCACTCGCTCAATATTTACACTCCATATTTATACTTCGCAACACATTCTAAATCTAAAAAAGAAGAAGAGTGCTCTGAAGCAAATTTCAATGGCACTTCTAAATCAGGATAAACAATTCCATTTGAGTTAATTTGAGATCTCGAATGTAAAGGCAACAATTAGAACAGCGCGAAGAAACAATACGACTATTATTACTTCCAATCACTTAAGCCGATAGGTCTCGGCCCGATTTGCTCAGCCATGGGAGTGGATGGAGAATGCTATCGGCATATCTCGGGAAAACATTTCCGCGTCAAACGTTCGCCCACGCAGGTCCCTTTGCTTTATTGTCGCAGCGGTTCGGATGTGGCTGCCGACAAAAGAAAGTTTAGAAGACGGCCCCCACGGAAAGGTATATTTATGGCGTTTCTCGGCGGAGCATAATGGAAAACCGTGATAACGTCGCTTCCGCGTTCTTCTTAGCTCCCGTTTGGCTTTCTTTCATTACACCGCGCTCTGTGACTACATCAATTCTGTCCCGTCTATAATAAGGGAAAACGAAGGCAAACGATGCTGTGATACGATTTTGCGACATTCCGATTCAGCGAAAACCAATTTTCCCACGAATCGAAAACGAACGATATACTCGCTTTGCCTTGTAAAGTACACACGTTTCAAGATCGCGGCAAACCGACCGTGTTCGAACCAGTAATTAGTACACTTTGAGTCAACACATGGTCCCGTGGATTTATTTGATGATTCTGACTGCGGAAACGAAATTGACAAAATCGAAACGAGAGATTGAAACGTTCTTGAATAAGAAAAAAGATCTTCCAATTGTGGTAGTAATTAGAAAAATGTTTATTATGATACCTATTTATTCGCAAAAAAATCACAAACCTTTGCAAAAATCACAGAGCCCTCCGAAAAATCGTAGGGCTCTCCAAAGAGTCCTAACGGTCTGTAAAAAAAAAAAGAAACAAAATGATAGAACTCCTTCATACAGCTTTCGAAAAATTCTTCAAAAAATGGTAGGATTCCTTAAAAAATTGTAGGGGTTTCAATAAGAATATGTAGCTCTACAAAAAATCGTAGGACCTCCAAGGAGGACATATAGTTATTGAAAAAATTGGAAGGCTTCCAAGAAGGACATATTATAGTTCTCAAAAAAATTGTAGGGCTTCCAAAACGGACATATAACTCACCAGACAATCGTAGAGCTCTCAAGAAAATTTTTTGAGAGAGGATCATCCGAGTGTGGTAGAAATTAGAAAATTGTTTATTTTGGTCCCTGTTTACTTTCCATCACAGGGGCGCGGTAAATTGTTGCAGTGAAAAATTGATATTTAGGAAGTCTGAAAAACTGCAGAAGATGGAGAATTGATTCTTCAGGGTCCCCACGGACTTCATTCGAATTATGATTCCGTTTCCTCACGGTCGAGTAACCCTCAGCCCTCCAGACATTCCTAATAGAATGGAAAAGGGACCATTAAAAATCGATTTTTCACGCCACGATTCCATAAGCTTTTGATAGTAACGACACGAGCAGAATGAATGCTTCTGATTTCGATCTTTATTTACAGAGACATTCTAAAATCATGAAGATGATGCAAGCTATTCGACGAAACACTCTTTGCCTATTAATAGAACCGTCGTTGCGTCCATAATGAAAAAGCGTAGGGCGCTTATAAAATAAAATTAGAATGTCCGCTGGAATCTGAGCGATAGTGAATGGCGTACTTGTAGTTTTGACTCCAGTCGAGCGTGCTTGACACTGTTTTTTTTTTCTCTTCGAAAATGAGTTCTTATTACTAAACAGCAGATTTGATGTACTTACGACAAAAATGAATAAGTGTAATTTGAAACAGTAAAAGCATTAGAAGAATTTAAAAATACTGTTGTATCATTCTTAACCTGTTAAACATATTCAGGAAGAAAATAAATTTCTATTTCACTCTAGTTTGTTACAATTCTACTGGAAAATTTTTATTTTGCATAAAGACTCGCTGTCTGCTTATTACAATATATTAAATAATTTTAACTTTGCTATTTACAAGGAATCAGAAGATTACAAAAGCAATTGCAATAATAAATATTGTCTTTTGTATTTTTATGTTATTACATAAGTTGCTCTAATATTGCGTGACTTTTATGGCCACTGATGTGACAGACAACGTGTTAAATATAAATTTTGTCACTTTTCGCAAAACTACGGTCTCAACAGTTGAATTGATGAAGCTACCAATGAGCTATCTCGACCACGAACATAACTAACCATAGGAATAGTCAATCAACAGTTTTTAAACTGTTAGCTCCCCAAAGACCAAAATCGAAATAATTGTATACCAAAAAGCCAGTGAATTGTACATACTGAAACGGTGAACCTCAAATGCAGAAACCCATAAATTTCGAGCATGGACCTACTAAAGCTGAAATTATCGAAATGCTGGGCTCGGCTTATGAATCAATGCTTTTACACCATCGGATTCGCATTACAATCTCGTTAATGGACTCTGGGAAGTAATCCGGTCTTTGGAATCGATTCGACTTCCGGTCATGCAGCTGCGCGAGGTTAGGCGATCGGTATCGGTGAACGCAGACGAATTTGTCCATCCAAATGCTCCGGGACGCTCGCGCACATGTTTTCTGAATATAACGATACGGTCGTTCTCGGCGACCATATATTTCGCTCGCGATAATGGCGAAACGAAACATCATTAACCCTCGGACTTCTGCGAGTTTTAGACCAATGCCGGAGTTACTACTGACCCACGCCGATATTTCACCAGAGTTTTCGTTCGATATAAGGCGATGGTTCGGGACCGGATTTCCTTCTTTCGAAAAAAAAAAAAACGACATTTTATATCGGAATAAAATTGTATATACTGACGGCAGCTTGAGTTTATTCGCACCGCGACAGGTCACGAATGACCCCGGCATAGCATACGGAGGGTTAACGCTGTGCCGCATTTTCTTCATAGCTATAATCATTAGAACTTGTCCGCAACTATTCGTTAATAGAAAATATTTATTATTTATCTGCCATTAAAACAAAATATTCAGTACCAAAAATCTTTGCGCTCAAAAAATCTTGCTTGGACTCGAAGAATCGTAACGCACCCCGATATTAATTAATTAGAAGCAAAGCTAATCTTCTATTACAGCGTACACCGAGCATAAAGGGATGAATGAGGAGCATGTGTCTCGCTCCCTCTCTCATTCTCTTTTCCACAAACTTGATTGGATGGTCAGACGGGCGCGTCGTTTAGTGGCGAACGTTGGGCGCATGATTTTTCGAGCGCGTGCAAGACACGTGTCACCGGTTTGTGGGCGGGAGCGAAGTAGAAAATGAACAGGTGAGCAAACGTCATCGTCCGTTGCTAAACGTGTTCGTTAGTTGCTGATGAGTTACCATAGACAATGGACTGGCGCCCAGTTTAATTCGATCTGCCGACAACGACGGTTTTCTCGCCCCATGTTTTGGTTAGGTGACCGGCCGCGACACGTTGTCCACGAAATTTAATATTCGGAGGTGCGCTCAGCTCTTTCGAAAGTTCGCCGGGAATAGAGTCCGGGAGAAATACGGTCCACGAACCTCGGGATACTGGGTCCACCCCCCACCCCACCTCCGGGTTAGGCACCGGCCATTTTCGAGATAATGATTTTACCAGCGGGACAGAAATATCGAAGGAACCCGAAGCGATCGGGCCAAATCGAATTGTCCGGGTCGGTGGGCATACTTCGAGCGAGATCTATGGATGCTATCTATCAAATCCTAAAGTTCGGATCTGTGATCATCTGGTCTGTACATCTTATGTTTATATTTAACTGTTAAATTCGTCTTCTTCGTGTATTTTAATTAGTATCACGCCACAGTATTTTCCATAAAATGCGATAATGGTCCATAAAAGTGGGAATTTGTATAAAGTGATGGGGCAATTTTAAACAAGATTTATATGTGATTTCTAAATGAAAGTTTCACGAATGGACGCGCTCAATTCTACTAACGGAGATTTCATTAGAAATGGTCTCGCTGTTTAATAATACTGCGTTTCTACAGTAAGAAAATTCAGGTTATGCTTTAGCTCGACTCTTGAGGAAGAACGAATGGGATTTTTCTGTTGTAGAGGTGCATGACGAGTGTAAGAATTCTCGGTGCTTGGGCCAACCGAATTACCGAAACGAACTCGAGCAACTCGAAACTCTGGTTTTTCGCGCTGTTTTATTGGCACAGCTATTCATCTAGTTCTTAATCATTAGCTTGAACCAAACATAATTTCCGTGTCCACTTTTCTTTCAATCACACAGCTTCCCAAAAGAGAGGAATACTCCTTTAAAAAAATGACATATAGGTCTTTAAAAAAATTGGGGAGTTCTCCAAAAAACCGTAGGGCTTCTAAGAAGGACATATAAGTGTCTAAAAAATGGTGCAATACCTTAAAAAAATTGTCGGTCACCCAAAATAAAAGGTAAGACTTCTTTTAAAAATCGTAGGGCTCCCCCCCCCCCCCAAATGTAGGGCTCTGAAGAATGTCATAGACCTCTCCAAAAAATCATAAAAGTGTCGAAAAAATTGGAGAGCTCTCTAAAAAATGGTATAACTCGTTAAAAAATCGTAGAACTTCTAAAAGGGAGATATAACTCTGCAAAAGCCGTAGGACTTCCAGTAAGGACATACAGTAGCTCACGAAAGTATTCGAACGCTTCCAATCTACATCGTTAACAAATAAAATACACCCGTTGGGTTTAAGTTTTCAAAATAAGATTGTAAATAAAGACACATAAGAGTCTTGAGAATGTGTAAGTAAAATTACAAAAAAATCTGACAGCACATACGGGATTCACAAGGCATTGAGTATAAACATACCGTTTTCGGATGTCACAAAAGTATTCGAACGTACGAATAAATCTTGAATTGTTTGATGTTAATATCTGGTTGGTCCTCCTTTGGCATCAATAACGTGTCTTAGCCGGCTTTCCATACTATATACAAGTTTTTCCGTTGTCTTTGTTTCAATGGAATTCCATATTTCTATTATTTTGGTTTTTAACACTTCCTTGGACGTTATGTCAAAATTCATAAGTTTTCTTGCAATTTCGGCCCATAAATGTTCTATAGGATTTATGTCAGGGCTTTGCGGAGGAGTTTGTAGTGTATGCGGGGTATTATATATGATCCATTCCTTTACAATCCCAGCTGTATGTTTAGGATCGTTGTCCTGTTGGAAGTAGAAATCATCCAATAGGTTCAATTTAATTGCACTTTGTTTCTAATTTTGTTTCAAAATATTCAGATATTTGTACTTATCCATAATTCCGTCAATAAAAACAAGATTTCCCGTTCCATTCACCGCCATACACCCCCATACCATCACTGAGCCACCTCCGTGTTTCACAGTTGGAATCATATTCTGTATTTGCAATGCTGTGTTGCACTTTCGCCACACATAATGCTGTCCATCCGAACCGAAAATATTAAACTTACTTTCATCCGAGAAAATAACTTTATTCCAAAATGAAATATCCTTATCAATATTTTTACATTTTTGCAAACGTTAGTCTTTTCTTTTTATTAATTTTACTGATATATGGCTTTTTTCGTGGTATTCTTCCATGGTAATCATTACTCCGCAGAACCCTACGACACAGTTCGGGATATACATCTTTCCCAAAATTATTTGCAACAATCCCCACAAGTTTTGGTGCAGATGTGCTTGGATTTTTCTTAATTTCACGTATAATCATTTTCTCCTCTCTGGGCGTTAACTTCTTTGGACGTCCTGAACGCTTCTTGTTTGTAATATTACCTTCAGTTTTCGACTTTTTTACTATATAATGTATCGTAGATTTACTTCGATTTAATAATTTGGCAATTTCAAGATAAGATTTATTTTCATTATGCAACTTCAATATTAATTCACGTTCACATTTACTGGTTTCTGATTTTTTCGTGCTCATGATTAGAATAACTATGAAAGATTATACTCTACGAAATCTGTATGAACCACACGATGTCTCGGAATCGACTAAAGTGTAATGTTTACATTTCAATCACTAGAAATACGCTTCTTGTCTACGCGTTCGAATACTTTTCTGACGTCCGTAAACGGTATGTTTATACTCAATGCCCCGTGAATCCTGTATGTGTTGTCAGATTTTTTTGTAATTTTACTTATACATTCTCAAGACTCCTATGTGTCTTTACTTACAATCTTATTTTGAAAACTTAAACCTAACGAGTGTATTTTATTTGTTAACGATGTAGATTGGAAGCGTTCGAATACTTTCGTGAGCTACTGTATAGCTCTCTAAAAAATCGTAGTGCTTGCAAAAAGGACACGGAACTCTCCAAAAAATCGTAGAGCCTTCCAAGGAATTGCAGTGCCGTGTAAAAAAGTCGCAATACTCCCAAAAACCGTATAACTCCCAAGCAATCCTATAGATAAATGGATCCATTTTGCATAAAGATCCACGATCTAGTCACAGAGGCCACGATTCTATTTATTTAAACGTCTGGAAGTCGTCCGCTACCCGCGGACACGCTGTCGACAAGCTGCTGTCAGTCCGTTTCTTGCCGACTTCGTCGTGTCCGCGTCGCGCGCTTTCTGGTATCATCGCTGATTGCAGTTTACCCGCGGAGTGCGGGGCTCGATTATTTTTGCTAGGAATGCGCGTTCCACGGGAAAAGGGGAGCGTGAGGAACGGTGGACAGCTGGCAAAAACCGGGCGGCGAAGCCTGGAATGACTGGGCAACGAAATGAAGCTTTCTGTGCGCGTGGTTTTGTTTGGTTTCGCATTAAAATTTCCGCGGACGGCGATCATATCGCCTGAAAAACTGCGGCGAAAATGCGGAATAAAATTTTCTTCGTGGTGGGCTTCGTTCCCGAGATGATCGGTGTTGAAGCTTCCGCGAAAAGTGGAAACATTGTGTCATGCACAGACGGGTCGGTGGTTTCGAAGCGAGATGGCTTTTCGACTATTCGAGTCTATTCGACGCGGTTTTACGCGCTGAATCGTTTACGCCCACTGTCGTTTAATTTCAAGTCTTTCTACGAAAATATTTTACCGCCAAATCCTAGGTAGCAGTTTTCGAAATAATTTCCAGAGGTATCCCTTCGCATCCAAATTTTATTCATCAATTCTCACAGGGAAAATAACGACCCGCGAAAAAAAAAAACTGCTCGATCTCGTCGAGTTCTTTATTTCGAAATTTCTAGCAATTTTCATCACTCGGACCTAGTGGTGTTCGTTAATTTTCGTCTTTGGAAATCGTGTTCGCTATTATACTGCTTGACGATCGTGCGAATCGGTATCAACGGGTGGTTTACAAAAATACGCAGTACAGGTGCAGACCGGGCTCGTCAAATTCGGACTGACGACATACGATTGCGAGGATTGATTGGAAACGTGAAAACAATTCGTATTGAACTGCCTCCGCGAATATTGGATTCATATATCTGATCGTTTCTGTATTTATTGCTTGTAGAATGGAGATGACACAAAGGCTACCTTTATCATTCATTTATTTTTGATTTTTATGATATTTTCTACTGATTTTTTATACATTTATTGGATATAGATGAATTTAGTAATATGATAACTGTTTTTTTTTAACAATGTTATGACGATTATTAATGATAAACATTAAGGGTTAATAATCATTCCACAATAAATTTGATTTCGTGACAAAAGCAGCAGATTTGTAAAACAAAATTTTCTGTGTCAATTCTGCAATTTTATTCTTTTTTGACAGTTTCTAAATTAACAAGTTGGGTATTTAGGAATATAGATATATTACTTCTCGTTAATAAGATATATGTTGGTTAAATTAATAGTTTCGGTCAAAGTAGGTCTATCGATGTTTGAATAGGTTGACTTTTCATAAAGTCTAATTATCAAAATTAACTAGGCCATATGGATGTCCAGATAGTACAACAATTATTTAGTTACAGTGCTGAACTGTATTCCGGTTTGGTTATTTAACGAATCCGTATAAGACTGTACCTATATGAAACGTTTCAGACTCGTTACACGTGGATCGTATACATCACTTCTTGCTGCGAGGGAACATAGGCTGATTAATCCTGGACATAAATTGAGACAAAGCAGGAAATCTTTCATCTCGAATTATTTTCACAGTTTCAGTCGAAGAGAAATCAGTGAATATAAAAATCTTGAATAGGAGCCAAAAATAACCGTTATTCTAAAATTTTCTACGACAAAAGTCAATAATAAAAACTTGATTTTTATTGAAATTTAAGATAATCTACACAAAATATAAAGAAAAAAATTCGAAGAACAAAATGATTAAAAAATGTCGATTTTTATACTTTTTGGTTACAAATAACAGTTATTTGTGTCCGAAGCATTGGATTCCCTTCGATAACTATTATCGGTAAAGAAAAACTGTTTCGATTGTTCAAATCATTTATCGATGAGAGAAGTACATTACTATCGCTCATAACAGTTATGAATTAGAGAAGTTCATTTCGATCACTCATAACAGTTATCGCTGAGAGAAATTTATTTCGATCACTCATAACAGTTATCGATAATCGAATTTTTTTCCACTTGTTTATAATAATTATTGGTGAGAAAATTCATTTCAGTCTCTTATTTAATTACTGAATTGTTTACTCTTTTTCGGATTTTTAGAGCCAGCCTGCGAAATTCATTGAGAAGGTTTCGTATAACAAGACGAATCGACAGACCATAAGAACAACACAAAATCTGAAAAAATTGTTTCAACTGGGAAAATCAGAAATATAGACTCCTCTATTTATCAAAACTACTATGGATAATTCACGCTGTGCCCACAACTCAGGTTAGCGTTGAATAAACCTTTTCTGCTTTAAAATTAACGTTAGATGATTTGCAGCGTAATTTGTCAGGAGAAAATTTGGAAAAACTCACGTTTGTCGCATTAAATTTTGATTGTAGCAGTTGATTTTATAAATAAAAAATTTAGTAAATAATTGATTGTCTACCATTTGAAAGTTGCACTTTTTACATGTACTTTTATAATGACTGTTATGAGCGATCGAAATGAATTTCTCTCAACGATAACATTTACCAACAAGAGAAAAAATTTTCGGTAACTTATAGTCTTTATGTTTAACCAATACGATTTTAGTCGATGAAATACTTGTTATTTCACGACTTTTTTTCTTTTTGGTTATAACCGTTATGGTCCCTGATCTTGAAACTTTATTGGCACAGAACGGGAAACAAGTGACCGAAGAAGACTTGCTACTGAAACCGTGTGGAACCACCTCGGGACAGAGGAATCCGCGAAACATAAAAACGACGTGATTCACCGCGCGGAAGGGTGATAGTAAAATACCGGACACTATCTTTTGTTGGGCGGAACTGGGCATAAATTGCGACGGAGTCCCGAACAAGGTCGTAAATCGCAGTGTACGAGTGCCGCGGCTGTTTTCCCCGTTCCGTTTCCCGCCAGTCAGCCCCGAATCAATCGTCGGATCAATGCCACGAGCTTTAATTAACCGGGATCATCCGACGCGATCTGGAATCGCTCCGTTCCCACTTCTTGACCCGATCTCCGCTGCGAACGGATCGACGTAAATCCACCCGAGATCGTTGATCCCTCGCTACCTCTGCTTCTTCAGAGATTCGACTCTATGTTTTTTTTTGTTCGTTCTCGAACCGTTTGCTCGTTTTTTAAGACACGCGATCGTATAACGTGATTCGGGAACCTTATCGAAATCAATATTTCCCTTGATCGGACACATCGCTTGCTTCGCGCGATTTTTTTTTTTGAGAACATGAGCGAATAACTTTGGAGCTGTGCGAGCTAGCAAAATGTCGTACATGGAAAATTTGTGTACTTTTTAATAACGAAGATCATTGTAGAAACAGATTCTAGAAAACTCTTTTTTTTTATGATACAGCGAAAAGAACCACTTTTTAGATTGGGTGATTTTGAAAGTTGAGGAACATGATTAAATATCTTCAAAACTACCGAAGCTACGAAAACATTACACGGAGGAAAATTATGTATTTTTCGGTGAAGAAGCCTACTGTAGATGTAGACCACAAAAAAGTTTGTTTCTTTAAATAATACAGTTCGAAGAGTTCCAACTTAGGGGTTGAAGAACATTACCGAATAACTTGGTAACTATAGAAGCCAAAAAAAGTATCACCCACAGAAAAATTGTGTGCTTTTTAATAAGTAATAAACCGTAACCGTGTATCTTAGAAAATTCAATAACTTGGTAACTATAGAAGCCAAAAAAATATCACCCACAGAAAAATTGTGTGCTTTTTAATAAGTAATCCAACCGTAACCGTGTATCAACACGATTAAAAAACAGCCAACATCGTCTCAGCCACAAGGCAGTGAAGATTACTCTCGAATATCTCAGTAACCATAACAGCATTTGCAGCAAAATTGTGCGCCTTTTACTAGCGAATCCGACCGTGCCAGTATATCTCGGAAAACTTTATTTGTTTAAATAATACAGTGAAGGGACAGGACTCGGATATCTGAAAATGAATATTAATTTCAAAATTCACTTCCTTACTGTAGAATCCTTCAAGCGAAGTCCTAATTGAGCTTGCGAAACACGTCAAAGTTGTTAATGGAACGACACAATTCCTTGTTGTGCGTACCGTGGAAGTCACGCTGCACAATGCGGACAAATCGCCTGGTTTCGGCACTTCTCGTAGTTCGGTTATTAATGCAGATATAAAGGAAATTTTTTACAGACAATTATATTTACCAATATAGTTTATAATTTGAACAAAAAAAATTTTTAGAAAAAAAAATTTATTTTTTAAAATTAATAATAAATGAACCATATGTAAAATTAACAATAATAAACTTAAACAAATTATAATACTAGTGAATAAAATGAATAAACTGAACAAAATGCTATTCGCTATCCGAGACATTCTCAGTACTTTGATTGCGACCCAAAATCATTGACTCCCGTGATCTTGCACATCTCGATCTATCCTTACATTCTTATTACTTTTTCAATAGTTATAAAACATATATTAAAAACAAATTAAAAATACATAAAAATGATTGATATATAATTATTGCAAAATTGTATTATGCATAAAAATGATTATTATATGATTATTATTAACAATTTCCATCCTAATACACATGTTTTGCAAAAGAAATGTATTTCATATCGTGATATACTATACGAATATTGAACTTTTCCAGTAAATTCCCCACTATAACTGTGGCGGACAAATGCAAAATTTTTTACAACCAAATTTGTTTACAAATGTATACTTATTGTTAATTATTCACAGAAAATTAAATTTAACAATAAAACTAATTAGTTGAAAAAAAAGGAAAATTATTTTTATGCATAAAAAAAAATTGTTGAATGATTTTTAAATTAATAATACTATGAATTTCCTGCTAATATGCAGTTCTGCCAAAGGAAATTTTCGTACATCGTCAAATAAAAATGTAGTGAGATGTGCTGACTTGTCCGCACTGTGCGCTGTTTTAATTATTCGCCGAAGCCGATCTTCCGGAAACCCGGCTGTACGTGCTCGCGTAAACATTTATGAGACTAACGATATCTACGGAGATATTCAAATATGAGGGCTCACCGAAGCGATACGTCGAACCGTTTCGCGTGACACGGTGTCGTACATTATCTGGCAATTAGCGGTTAACATGGCGAATAAGTGGCGCGTTTCATTGCGTGTCAGACGACCTGTTTGCTCTCTTGATTTGCATTTGTTTATTGCGTCGAATACCTGGAAGGCGATATGAAAAACAACTGAATTATAAAGTTAATACTCTTGTTTGTTGCGAACTTCTTACCGTCTTACTAATATTATTGTAATTGATTCTGTAAACGCAAGACGTCACTGTAAACCTCGATTGTCATTGCGTGACGCTCAATTATTTAATGTTGTACAGTCTTCGGAGAAGACCATAAATAATCGTAGAGCCTACACAAATTTGCAGAGCATCGAAAAAAATTTGTTTTATGCGTTTGTTATATTTGTTTGTTTTATGTTTTATTTATATTGTCCTGAGTACGATATTTTTCATTTTTATTTTCTTTTCGTGCTCGGAAATTTTGTGAGCCTGAAGGCGGTGATATAGAGATTATTCAAATTCAGCAGCAACTTTAATAGCACTGCGCATCGATTGGCAATCTGTTGATCAAGAATGCGATGGCAGGAGCGATAATCGACCAGCCCCGGTTCGATCGTAAAATTGCGAAACACCATGTGTTCCTGGCTGTGCATGGTTAAATTGCTGCGCAAACGTTGGCGTGTTAAGGAAGTTACACGCAAGCTATGATGATGTACACCGAAAAGTTTCTTAATTAAATGAAACTCCAACACAGTCCGGTAAGTGTATTGTTAACTCGACACCCTTTGTTCCCGAGCTAACAACAAGCCGAATATTCCCCTAAATATCTGTCTTAAGGGCTTGCAGGTCCAGTGAGGCGAAATAATCGATAGAGCACGCCAATTAATTCGAGGATAATGATGCTTCTCTCGCGAAACAGATCATGGAATCGGTATGGTTCGATAAACATAAGCGAGAATTTCAGGGAAGAAATTACTGGGTCAGGATTACTGTAAGGGACCAGTCTTGAAACTGTCTGCAGACTCTCTCAGGGAAGTATCAATCGATGGGTCGCCTTTATTCAATTTTGAATGCCAACAGAATATTGTTGAGCGTACGATCAAATTATAGAGATCGTAACATTATTTTAAAATCCGCGAATCTCGCCGAAAAATTGTAGAGCACTCCAAAAAAATCGAAGAGCTGCCAAAAAGGACAAAGAGTTCTCCCAAAAATTATGAAGCCTTCAAGAAAATCATAGGCCTTCGTAGAGCTGCCCAAACAAACGTGGGCCTCCCCCAAAATGGAGGAGCTCTTTAAGGAGTCGTAGAGCTACCAAAACAGACATAGAGCTCTTCAAGAAATTATGAAGCCTCCCAGAAAATCATAGGCTTTCCCAAAAAAAAAAAAAACGTGGAGATCTCTAAGAAATTATAGAGCTGTCCAGAAAATCGTCGGCATTCCCAAAAATTGTAGAGCTGCCCAGAAAATCGGAGGCCCCCCTAAAAAATGGTGGTGCTCTGTAAAGAATTGTAGAATTCTCCAATAAATTGAAGAGCAGCCTAGAAAATCGTAGGCCCCCCTAAAAAATGGTGGTGCTCTGTAAAGAATTGTAGAATTCTCCAATAAATTGAAGAGCAGCCTAGAAAATCGCGGAGCTTGAAATAAATCTCGGAAGTCCACCCTAAAAATGGGGGCTTCTCAAATAAATTGTAAAGCTTATGAAAAGACAATGAGAGAGATTGAACGCTTGGGAAAAAATGTTTGGGGCTTGTTTAGGGTTCTCGAGAAGGATGGTGCGGCCCTGCGCGTGCCGAAGAATGCCCTCCACGTAAATAAAGCAATGAATACATCGGGGGGAGCACGAGAAAAAAGGAAGCCGTAGGAAGATCGGTGCTCGCCCGGCCGTGAAAAAGATACGGTTCCCTTGATATCTATTTATCGCGATGGCGGCCGTCGCAAAACCACCCCAATAAAGCTAGACCGTGGCGCATTAAAACCGCGGAAACATCAGACAGGGAATGTTTTTACGGGTTCAGATTACGTATCTAAGATGATCCTGAAGATGGAAGAAACCCGCGATGGAGTTGTTTACGGTTGCGCGGAGAGAATGAATTTTCCAAGATCCCCTGTGTCGGTCAACAATTAAAAGGGGGCTTGCTGCAGCAAAAAGAATAGCTGCCTCGTTCGTCTGGCTATGTACACCCACCCCCGCGGTTGCTATACCACTATACTTTATTAGCTGACGCGATTGCATCGCTTGGCTGCGCTTGTTTATTCATTAAGTTAAACGAAACGTACTCGTCAAATACAAAGGGAAACACACGAGGAATTTTCTGTGATTTTAGATCACTATCCGTTTGGTTTTAGATTTTGTTAAAATTGTCATACCTGCGCTACAAGCGTTGGTCAATTGATTCCCCAATGTTCAAGCTGACAAATTGAGCGTCAGCGCAATTTCCACCGTATCGATCGAAACAAAAGTCGCCAAGGTCTCGAATATCGAATTTTGGATAAAGTTTCCCTCGTTCCAAACATTCTGGGATTAATTTTTTGATTCGCCATGAAGACCGACGGTGAAACGATGAAAATAAAACGGGTCCATTATCGACGCCAGAAAAATGTTCTCGCCCGGTGTATTCGGTTATCGTTTTTGCCGATAGTGCCGCAATTACTCAGCCACCGGACACGTGGTCGTGGCGGCGCGAATATTTCTCATTTTCTCCGTTTTTATTGCGAAAACCGGCTTGGCCGACTACTGACCAAGGATGGAATAACTATGTCCACGGAAAATTACCAATAAACCCGCTCATTCGTCACTCGGGAGAACACACTTTCTCGTCCGACTGTCCGCAATGCATTCGCATAACGTTCGCATTATTTTTAATGCCGCGACTAGGAGTCTAATTTTATGTGCCGAGTCGCGAGCCTCTTTTTCTCCCTGTATATCTCCCTTTTTCTTGTTTAATCTCTCTCTCTCTCCGGTTTTTCATTTGAGGACATTTAAGATAGCAGCGCAAATATCGCGCGCAACTTGATTTATATGCTTGCTTTGTCAAAATACAAAATTTGTAATTTTTGTAAGGATTCATTTTTGTAAGGAGTAATTATAATTAATTGTGATTAAACTCTTGAGGGGAAACTGTTGTTTATTTGATAAAATACAATATAATATCGAGGTGCCTCCGTGGGAAATTATATTCGAATGTATTTTATTTAAATTCCCACGGCAAGCGAAAATTGTTTCCTATTAGACCTTGTTTACTGACCACTTTGCGTGAACTATGGTATCGTTGCGATGAAAATTGAAATTGTTTTCATAGTGTCTTTTATAAAGCTTCATGTTTAAGGAATTATGTTCCAATGTGTTTAATTTAAATTCCCACGGCAAGAAAAAATTGCTTTTTTATTGGGTCTTGTTAATTGGTCACATGAAGTATAAAGCCTTCCGGCACCAGAAAAATTAAAATTGATCTCACAGTGTTTCTGATTTTATAAATTTCCTTATGTTATGACTAATGAAGGTAATTTTTGGTCAGGTAGTTATTAAAACCCCATGAATAAATTTTTTAAAATCACATTCCGAGTTGCGATGTAGTATTGTGCGACATGGGAAATTCGCATAAAAATATTTGCCTTTCACCGGTGTTCCTGCCACCGTATAATTTCTCCCATTTCTTTGTTTCCTGGCTTTTAATTATCATTCTTTTGGTCCTATTTTTTGTTTAGTTTCTGCCTCGGAAATTTTTATCTCGTTCTTTTATTCACCTATTTTTTCTTATTTGCACTACTCGGGTTGGTTTTTCTTTTTCCAATATGTTTCCAGCCAAAAAGACTGGTCGAGAGGGACGCTGGTGATTAATATTTTTGTTAATACATTTTTGCGTAAGATAAGTTGCACAAATAACGTTGGCAAAATTTAGTTATAGGTAGCTCTGGAGTGGCACATGAGTTTGATTGTATACCTTCGAATAGCATGAAGCGTGTAACAACAAACGCGATTTGCGGTTCTCATGAATCATCGATTCGTGGAGCAGTTAATGCGCCTTCGACGATTCCATCCCATTTGTTCGATATATCGTTCTGGGTCGCCGGTGACCTGTGCACGTTTTCGACGTTCATCGAATTATGGTAAAATTTGGGAAATCGTTACATATGAATCGATGACAATTAATCCTCATGTTGCGCGCGCCAAATACTTAGAGAACGTGGGATAATTATAATTCACTGTTTCCTTTTGACAACACGTGTGTCCGATGAGAGCTGAATGCGTGTCATGATTCGAAACAGTAATTTAGTATCCCAAATTTTGCACGCAAAATATTTAAAAATACCCGTTTATTATCTCTGCCTTGGATTTATTAACTGAGATAGTACTTTTGAACATTTATAGAACAACTCCATGAGCAACAACAACTTGCATAAGATAAACCTAATAAAACGTCAATATTCATAAAAATTGTGACGCTTCGTTAAAGCGGGTTTCGCGAGCGAACGACGCAACCTTGTCCCAGCAATTTGATAACCAGCATCGAGACAAATCATTAGCATTCAAAATTCTCCATAAAATTTCCAATAAACCCGCTAGGATGCTACCTGAGCTACAGGAGATTCCGGTTTACGAGGGATCATGATGCACAGTGATCCTTGGCTCGTGGAACCGACGCTGACGATGCTCCTGTTGGTATATTTTCTAAAATCTTATTTTATCGCGGGTAAACCCGTATTGCAAGCTTCTTTCACCATAGAAAACAACTTTTCTTCTAAAGCACTGTCTGAAACAGAGTGTGCTTTTTATTTTGAATTTAGTACCTGTCATTTATGGCAGCTATCGAAGTTTAGAGACCACGAACAAATTGTAGAACCGACAAAGATCGTGTGGAACATTTGAAAAATTATAAAAAAAGTATAGAGGCCCTACCAAAAATTTTAAATCCCCAGAAAAAGTTGTAAACAAGTATGGAGGTCGTTCTAAAATTTTTAGATCCCTCGAAAAGATTGTAAAGAAGTTTGGCGACCCCTCCATAAATTTTAGACCCCTACACAAAAATTGTTGTCCTCTCGAAAAAAATTGTGGTCTGCCCGAAAAATTTGTATTCCTCACGAAAAAATTGTAGAGAAATGTAGAGGTCCCTCCAAAAATTGTAGAAAAGATGTAGAGTTTATAACACAAGTGTGAAGCTCCAAAGAAAATTGCAGGGTCCAAGAGAAAGGTTATGGAGAGTGAGAAAACAATTGCAGGACCAACGAGACCAGGTTTGATAAATGAAAAATTAACGAAGAGGGGTGGTCATTGTCGTAGTCATTAACAAATTGGACCGGGTCTCCTAGAGACAGGCACCACGGCCCTACTAATGGCCCATTGTTCTGAATCTCGACGCCCGGAGGATCAAATAGAAAAGGTTCGTGCTCGGCAAGACAAATTTGTAAAGGACGCGTCGAATGGGGGGAATCGATGCGATCGTAATCGAGACTCGAGGTATCGATGGTCACCGCAGGACTCATTAGAACGCGGCCAGATCGCTCTCGAGCATCATGCTCCCCGAACATGCTTATAAGCTTCTAACGATCATAATTAGCTGGGACTTCGATCAATCATCGATTACTATTGTGTCCGTACATTATCTCGCTGTTTGACCAATTCCTTCGAGCGCGAATTATATGCATTTCTGATGAAAATAGGACGGTCAGTCTTAGAACAGTAGGAAGATTGAAAGAATGGAACCCCTAGTTGCTATACCGGGGTCTCTAATGACCCAAAAAAATTTCTGTGCACAAATTTCCGCTACTGGATTCTTTAACTTCTTTCGAACGTCTGGATTATTTAGTCCTGAATTATATACCTCAAGGTATCCGAGAAACTGTATTCGCCGTACTGTAAACGCCGTACCACTTAGGAATTATGAACGGAGAGAGAAATAAATTGATATTACATTTCCATCTCTTGCAATCGATATAAACCATTTTTATTTTGCATAAAGCTCCACGGTCCAGTTGTAACGGTCTCTAGTATTGTTTTCAAACCACCCAGTAAATACGCAATTTTCTTGCGACACTTCCTTCGCAGAAATTCACGACATTTGCCAGCCTTCTTGGAACGATGCAAAACTTATGCAAACACGGGAAAAGATGAACTTGCCCAGGGTTTAATTTAAATATGCCGTGGCACGTTGAAAATTGGAACACCGCGAATAATCAAGGTAACAAAAGATGTAGCGGTTATTCAAGCACGTGGGCGGAACGTGGAATATTAAATTTGTAGGAATATTTTATGGAAACTCCTACGTATAGGGTGCGGCGTAACGGGTGAAATGTTTTAGGGACGTCGGTCTCAATAAAACACTTTATTAATAACAATAACAACAACAACAACTCGCTCTACTAACTGACTCTCTCTCTACCGACTATCGACTCTGACTCCCGACTCTCGACTCACGACTCTCAACTCTCAACTAACGACTCCCGACTGACTCTCTCAACTGCCGACTCTCTGACTCTGGACTAACAACTAACTGGCATTCTTCGCATTCATCCCTTTTATAATAATGCCCTCTCTCATTCTTCCTCTCTCGCACTCTCATTCTCTCTCTATCGTTTCTCGGCGCCCCTAGCCACTTCACTCTTGTCACCGAGGCCCAAACACTCTTCTTTCACACTTCGGCCCAAACAGACTTTCTTTCATTCTAGTCCCAAACACGTCGGCGCCACAATATCGCGTCCACAGTCATTCTAAACAATCACTCTAATATACTGTCTCATTCATAACCCTACAAATTATTATTCCAATTCTCTCATAGTTATTAACTCTTAGCACTCGACTGTAAGGCGCTACTAAAAACTGCTGTATCATTATTCAAAATATTTTTTACATTATTAAATTTGTTTCTATTTAATAAACTACTAAACTTTTCAGTACTTTCAAAAAATATATATAGCACGGAAATATTCCAGGTCGGAAAAAATGTTTCGTTTTAGAGTTAAAATGGCTGTTGAGCGATGCCGCGATGCAGATTTCGCGTTGCCCGTGTTCGTTCTACGAATTAACGTAAAGCCGAACTAGTTGAGAAGGTTGTTACGGCGACAGCCCGGATTTATCGATTCGTTGAGGGTTGACGCGATTTCTTGTGAGATGTCTTAGCTTCTCGATAGTTATGCGATGTTCTCTGTGATTTCGGTACTAGGTTTCCGTGATGTGATACGTGGCTCTGCCTGATCTGATCTGTTCTCTTCTTCTGATGCGTTCTGTGTTCTGTGTTCTGTGTCCTGTGTTCTGTGTTCTGTGTCCTGTGTTCTGTGTTCTGTGTTCTGTGTTCTGTGTTCTGTGTTCTGTGTTCTGTGTTCTCTGTTCTGTGTTCTGTGTTCTGTGTTCTCTGTTCTGTTCTTGTCTCCTTGGTTGGCGGTACTTATACCTACTTCCGCCCCCAGTTCGCGATTCCCCTCCTTCGTCGTTTTCCCTTTTTGGGAGGAGTTTTCGGAATCGTCCAGGGGCGGATATTCCAAATTTGAACGTGACCGTAGCCGACAGTAAATCAAGGAAGCGCTTTGGGCCTGGTAAAACATCTTGAAGTTAACGCGATGAATTGAATCGCACGGGCTGGTAAACAGATGGCCCGGGGACTAAGTCGGTGGTTGAAAACGCTATATGGTGATGCCCCATGGCTTCGAGGAGTTACTGTAGCTAAGTCATAAACGGCCGTTCATTTGGTATTGCGGGGTTGTAAACGGACCCGTCTCGAGAGCGACGTTAGAACCGTGTTTTTGGTGGGCACGTGGCGGACAGACGGCCCGCCTAAGTCGTTGTTTTCGCAAGATGAGGGCGCAGGTAAAAGAAGGACACGCCGAAGACCGTTACATGACTTGGTGCGGAGGAACGCGTCTCAACAATGGCTTCGCGTGCAAAGGGTTAAATTGCTAACATGGACTGAAACGCCCACCCGTAACGGTGCTTTTATAAGGGCAGATTCTCATTTTACGAAACGAGTAATACCAGAATTAAATTCCACGCCTGGAAAAATCCTAGAACCGACCTGTTTATAATAAATAATATGTATATTTTACGAAGACATGAATTTCGTCCAGCATTTTGCAAGTCTGGCACCGGGAAATAAGAGATGCTGTAATCTTGAAAATTCCAGACTGTTCTCGGGTGAAAAGTAGCCTCTGTGTGTCAGGGGGCCTGTTAGAATTACACGTCGCGGCGCGTCGATCGATCGGGGCTCGCCGGGAATTATAGTGATCCGGTACCGGGACACGCGGGAACGTATCCACAACCCCCTGTGTATTACGTATTCTCTTTCCGTCGGGGTGCTCCGTATCCGGACGATTTCGAGGCAGGGTTTGCCACCGTTTATCCAGCCACTCTCTCTCCCTAATGAGATTCGGAGTATCGTGGAATTTAATAACGTCGCCGAGGTCTCGAAACTTTTGATCGAGTCGCGGCGCTGCTGTTTCGCGGAAAGTTCGCCCCGTCGAAATCGCAGGAGTCGCAGGGCTCTGGGAAGAATGCAAATCGGATTTCCCACTGTTCGATCGATATCGACATTATCAATTTTTACTTTGAAATTACAGTGAATTCTCGATATCCTGTGTGTCCCACGAGCTCTGTCCACTCGAATATCTTGGTTATTTCAAACAATACGAGAAAATGTTACGTACAGAAGTTGTAGGGTTTAAGAAACTACATAATATGGTATAAAATGATATTCTTACTAGTGGAGGCGTAGAGACGGTATAGAGGTCACCTCTGTTCTTTTAAATGGAATGTCCAAATTTTTATGCTCGATTTCGATAGATTGGCGTATTATGAGTGTAAAAGTACTGAAGTGTATTTGTCCTAAAATTTCGCGTTACCGATATATTTGACTGTTTTCATGAAGAATGTTCGAAATGTCGGCCATCTGCAGCGATGCAACGTTGTAGTCATTCATCTGTTGCGTCTCTCACACGTGGTATTGTTGGAGCGTCCATTGTAGCACACGCTGCGACAACTCGTTGCTTCATATCTTCCGGAGTTGTTGGTGCATCTCGATACACAATATTTTTGAAAAAAGAAGAAAAGAAAAGAAGAAAAGAGAAAAGAGAAAAGAAGAAAAGAAATTTTTTTAAGAAAAAATCTAGGGGTGTTAAATCTGGATTTCGTGCTGGCCAGAAAATAGTGCCACCGCGTCCTATCCATCGATTTGAGAATATTTCATTAAGTGTACTTCTCACCCTTCGAGCGTAGTGTGTTGGACATCCATCGTGCTGATATCACATTGTCTGACGAACGCTTAATGGCACGTTTTCTAATAAATTTACCAATGTATTTCTATATATTTTTGACGAGTAAAAGTGTCATCAATGAAATAACGCCCAATTATTTGTTGCCCTACGATTCCACACCACACATTAATGGACCAGTGTCTTTGATGATCCATTTCTCGTAGCCAGTGGGGATTTTGTACTGGCCAATAATGCGTGTTATGTAAATTAACACGCCCAATGCTGGTAAAACTAGCCTCATCGGCAAATAGTATTAAAGAGAAAAAAAGTGGATTGATTTGTAGCTACTCTTGAGCCCATCCACAAAATCTAACACGATCTACGTAATCCATGTTATGCAATTTCTGGTGAAGGCTAATGTGGTGCGGATGACATTTGTGACGAATGAGAATTCGTGATGCACTACTTTTGCTGACTTCAGATTCGCGCTGAATCTGACGTACACTGATATGAGGATTATGATGCACCATTGCAACAACATTAATTTCATTATCTTCGTCACTACATACAGACTTTTCACGATTCATCTTACGAACAGCGAGAGTTCAAGTTTCTTTTAATTTTTTACACAATTTTTGAAAAATATTGTGTGAAGGGCATATGCGGTTTGGTATCTTTCACCGTACAAATTTCGAGCCACAATTGCGTTCATTTTACTTTCTCCATAAATTAGAAGCATCTCTAATTGTTCTTTGAATGAAAATTTCATATCGACTATCTTATTTTCATTAACTGAGAAACTGACTGATACTGAGAGACGTCGGAAGCCTGCCAATGTTTACATTTGACGTAGTGAGTATATCCTTGAGTACGTTCTATAATGAAAGTAATAGAATGTAAACAGTCAAATATCTCAGCAACGGTAAGTTTTAGGACAAATACACTTTAGTAGAAAATACACTTTAGCCTCAGAATACGCCAAATCTATTGAAATCGAGCATAAAAAATTGGACATTCCATTAAAAAAAAAAAAAAACAAAGGTGAATTTCATTGGAGAATATCATTTATACCATATTATGCAGTTTCTTAAACCCTACAACTTCTGTAAGTAACATTTTCTCGTATTGTTTGAAATAACCAAGATATTCAAGTCCAAGGCCTCTCGAACTTTACCCGCGGTAGTGGGGATAATTCTGTGACGTTTATCATCCAGGCTGTGACCACATATATAGAGAAATCGCTGTAGTTAATTTAATTCGTTTAATTTATTTTAATCATCCGATTCATTTCATTTGTGTTATTTGATTTACTCATTCGATTCATTTGATTCGATTGTTAACCCCTTGCACTAAAATTTACTTTATGATTACAATAATTAGACTTGTTTGACGCCTATAATCTGCTAGGAAAAATAGAAAATTTATATTTATCGTATAATCACCTGTTCTTTAATGGCTAAATATTGACTACGGTCAAATAGAATTTCATTTCAATTTAAAAGGAATTAATAATATACATACTTTGAAAATTCTGTTCGAAGTTTTCATCACGAGTCTGACTCGATATTATAGTAGAAAGGGTTAATGTATGAAATCCGGCCTAGCGATCACTGTAGCCACGACACTCGAGGGCGACTGAAAGGGGAAGATGGAGCTGTGGAAAGTATGCCGTTATCTTCCGGCAAATACTTCGAACAGTGAACGTGGGCAAAAAATCCGGAGGGACGTGACGCGATATTGTGCTTTTCGAGGATGTTTTTTTCTAGCAAAAAGGAGTTTTCGTCAAGAAATATCGTTCCTGTTAACCCTCCACTCGACGTTCGCTATTTTTTCCACCCCTCTCCTGCCGTTCCTTTTTCATGTACTACCGACGTCGTCGAGGATTTATTATAGCAAGGCTGACGATCGATCAACGATCGTGAACGAACGGGAAAGAGAGGCGGTTCCGTGGATTTTGCGACCGCAGCAAGATTTTTTTCTCTTCTCTCCTCTATCCAACAACCACGTTAGGACGGTGTCAGATCATTTTTTTGAACTTCACGACGAGGGTGGTCGGATTTATGCTAGGTGTCGGCGAACAAATGTCGAGACAGACTTGTTCGACCGGTTATGGTAGCTGATCGAATTAGTATAGTCATCGAGATAATGTGCTTTTAACTTTTTGGTGTGTTATGGACGCGGTTCATGTTCCGAATTGGTTCATGGAGATGTTAGGAGAGTGCAGAAGCTGTCTTCTAATTTTAACAGTAATGTTCTTTCATCGATTCGAGAATATTGATTTTTTTTTTGTTTTGGTGGCATTTGAAGATAAAATGAATAGTTTTACAGTTATCAGACATGATCATTATAATTTCCTTAGCTAAAATCATTGGTACCAACCGTATCATATGCACTAACGAGCAAAACTGAGTCTACACTATTTGAAGCAATACAACTTTTTAAAAATTAGATCAAATGACTTGAATGTTATTGAGAAGTTAGAAGGATTAGTTTAGTAGACGAGGTGTACATTTGAAAAAAATTTGAATTGATCGGAATCGCAAAAGAAATAGTAAAAGTCGATTTTTTCAGCTTTTTTATCTGAGCCTGTATTGAAAATTTAAAGAATGTATTAAAAGAATGTATTAAACGCTTAAAAGTGGAAAAATTGTCATTTTTCACGATTTTCGATTTAAAATCGCACTTTTAATCGTTCATAACTCGTAAACCAATTAACCAATATCGATGAAATTTTCAACACGGATATAAGTTATTCAAGCGAATCAAACACATTTTTTTAATTTTCAATACCGGCTCAGATTAAAAAGCTAAAAAAACCAACTTTTACTATTTCTTTTGCGATTCCGACCAATTCAAACTTTTTTCAAAAATTTTTTACACCTCGTCTACTAAACTAATCCTTCTAACTTCTCAATAACATTCAAGTGATTTGATCTATTTTTTAATAAGTTATGTTGCTTCAAATAGTGTAGACTCAGTTTTGCTCGTTACTGTACATTAGGGTTCATTAAAACAAATTTATTACTTGCTAAAGTTTGCATTAAAATTGCATTGAAACGAACGATAGAGGGATCCAGATTATGTTGCATAAAGGCCCGCAGTCAATCGAGATAACACTTATCGAAGATCAAGGCAGCATTCATATTTTCAAGATGAACCGATCAAGAAGAGATGATCGATAAGTCGAGGGAGGATCCAGACGATTGGGCGAAGAAAATAATATCGTCGATCTCCCGAAGATCCATTTCTTCTTCGGCCCATGAGATTTATGATCGTCGAGATTGCGGCGCTTCTTCGGGATCTCGATCCGTCGGGCGTCTCACGGTGTGTCTCTCTAATAAAATTCTCGAATGTTTTTCTTCGCGCGACGATCGGCAACGTTACGCGCGGCTGGGAAAGAAATCGCGAGGAATCCGGTCCGCAATTTATTGCACTCGCGGGAATCGCCTAGCCATCGATTTACGCCACACCTGATGGTTTTTCGATCGTTGACTGGCCTTCTCGAGCGTTTTCGCGATCGAATGTTCTACACCGATACGGAATCGATTCGATCTCCTGATTTTTCTCGAGCACGGATTTTCCAGGAAAAGACCTTTCCCGCTCCCAGAGAAACCCGCTGGGGAAAGTTTTCGCAAGTTATTCTACGAATATTCATCTCTGACCTGCTCGATTTTCAAAGTTGCAAAAAACTTTTCAATATTTTGTCAATCACACTGACCTCGCACTTTCATCTCTCTGCTTGTTTCCTTTATTTCGTTTTGCTGAGTGGAAGGAGCAGTTTCTGTAACGAAAATTCACAGTCTAGTTATCGCGGAAACAACGATTAAAAGCGAGGATATCATTTAATTCTTTATATTCGCTAATAAAACTAATAACTCAAAACAAATATAGTCCGATGCTTAAGCGGATTAGGATTACAGGATTGAAATATCTGTCACTTAATGCTGTATTATGTGCCACCCTATCAGCTCTTTCGAACCCACGTCGTTAACCAGGTGTGTCCCCACATGCCTCAACATTTTGCGTATAATCGCGAGATTCATTGGACCTGTGTGAGTAAATCAAACGAAATATCACGTACAATGGATCAAGATTTATTGAAAATCGGATCGCACTCGGTACGCATTGCGTGTTTTGCTCGTCGAGATTTTCTAATAACCACGTTGCCGTGCAAGTCAATTTTATTCTACATTTCCGACTCAGTTTATTATGTAGAATCATCCCCTGCTCGGTTGTTCCACCAGTTACGGGACACCCTGTATATGTCGATCGTGCTGACTGGCTTGCAATCGCAATAATTAATGGATGTGAAGCGAACTGCAAACATATTAAAACAAAAGTCAAATATAACCCATTTTATCCTCTCCGGGAGGCGGGTCCTTCTGTCATTAATATCCTTTACACCATACAAAAGTTTGGGTTAAACATTTGTTGATACAAAGTGGTGTGCTGTAGTAAAAAGCCCATAGTTTTTTTTTTCAATTTTTGTTCAATCATAAATGCATAAAATTGAAAGGAGACGAATTTGTACGACCAAAGTAACCAAAATTTGCATAAATTCATTTTATGATAAATGTATAAAATCAGCAGTAAAATTAGCACTGCTTGAAAAAAGAGTAAGTACACTCATACACGAAAGTATTCGAACGGTTACAATTCTAATATTCAACTAATGAAATATGTATGTTAAATTGAAGCATTTGATGTAATATGACACATATAGCAAGGGATTGGTCTTAAGACTACATAAGTAAGATTAGACAATAATTCAACGATTTGTACCGTGTTTACACTACATTTATTGTAAACACGTACCAGAAGCGGCTCACAAAAGTATTCGAACTTTGAAGAACT
>CM052132.1:16597130-16637607 GCA_028454255.1 Halictus ligatus | reverse complement strand
GACTTAGGGCCGTTATAAAAGCCAAAGGTGGGCCAACTTCCTATTAAAACTTTAAATTATTCAATTTAAATAATTATTAAATGTTCCGTTCGAATACTTTTGTGAGCCGCTTCTGGTACGCGTTTACAATAAATGTAGTGTAAAAACGGTATAAATTGTTGAATTACTGTCTAATCCTACTTATGTAGTCTTAAGACCAATCCCTTGCTATATGTGTCATATTACATCAAATGCTTCAATTTAACATACATATTTCATTAGTTGAATATTAGAATTGTAAGCGTTCGAATACTTTCGTGTATGAGTCATAATATTAGATGCTAAAATCGATACATCACGCTGCGACGGGATTTCCCAACTTTTAACTCATTGTCAGTCCGGCGAGCTGCGGAGAAGACGTTGGTGTCCCGTGGAAAACTATACCGATACATGCAGCTGGGAACTCTGCGGCGATGTGGAGGACAATCGGACACATACTCTGCGTGTGTACCACCTCGTTAAAACGAAGTCGCATCGAAATCTGCGCGATTGCAGTCACCTGAAAGCTAAGAGTCCGTCAGGACCATCAATTCCAAACAACGAGTTCTATTATATTAAAAAAAAAAAAAAACTACAGCGTTCGTGCAATTTTTAAGAGGTCTCTGCCTGTCTCTTATTGGAGGAGTTAATATTCAAATTCATTTATTCATTCATTATTCAGATGCATTTTATGTATTCATAATGAAAATGTTAAACGGTAGTCAAAGTGGTGGATTAAGAAAATTTAGAGACACCAATGTTTTAATGAAGAAAGAATTTTTTCTGTGTCATACAATTGATGCACAATATTTTTATTTTGCACAAGGATCCCAGCTTTCAATCGGATTCTAGCTGTTTAGAAATAACTTTAATACGTTAAAGATGAAACAATTTTGTGCTCTTCCAGTATTTCCTCTTAAAACACGTTGTTTTTATGTTTCCGCAGCAAATTCTTTGCAAAATACGTATGCACGTCAATAGGGACAGTCAAAGTATTTGCGGCGCAGGTTATTCCAGAGAAATATCTGCGAGTGAATTTTTCTGTAAGCAACCTGTACAGGGTGTATAAAAAGTAATGGTCAACCGTCCTGGAGGCGATTCTACACCTCTGGATCGGTGGACATTCGTCAAAGAAACCAGCCGCAAAATTGTTTATAACAAAGAAAATTGTTAATGTTTTTTTTTACATCAACACGAGAAGAGAAAAAGTTTGAGAAGAACCGTAGGTGGCAAACAAATAGTTATTGAGATACAGTGACGAGCAAAAGTGTAAACACACTCCGCTAGTTTTACATAAAACGTGATAATACAACCTATTTTTCAATTGAATGATAAAGATTAGGTACTAATAATTACAAAGTGAATAAGATAAATAAAACACAACAGTGTATTTTCGTTAATATTAACAATATATGGAATATTTATCGAAAATAGGGATTGGAGACAATTTTTGCAGTTTTGCATTTTAATTGTGCTCGTCGAAATAAAGCTTTAAATTAATATTGTGTCCATTTTCATTTACTTTTTTGTACTGCTTCTACCCTGCGTGGTACTATCTATTAAATTTTTAATAATTTTCGGCTCAATGTTGTACCATTCTTGTTCTGTCCTTTTCCACAATTCATGAACACCTGAAGGAGGATTGTCATATTTTGCTAGCCTCCTTTTCACAATTTACTACTTTTCGATTGGGTTCATATCCGGACTTTGCGCTGGCCATTTCAACACAGAAAATTTTTGATTTCCTAGCCAGGTTTTTACTATCTTTGCAGTATGCTTAGGATTCCCGTCTCGTTGAAATACTACTTCATCTTCAGTAAATTCAATAGAATTAACAAGATAAGGTAAATTATTTTGTAAAATATTTAAATAATGCTCTTTGCACATGATACCTTCTATCCGAACTAAGGGACCAACACCATTATGAGTAAAACAACCCTAACACATAATTGAGCTACCCCCGAATTTCATAGTTTGTTTCATGCTACTTGCTTGATTACTGTTTTCGGTTGAAGTCCAGTACCAAGACTTTCCATCAGATTCAAATCTATTCATTTTTGTTTCGTCAGACCAAATAACTCTTTTCCAATCATCTGTTGTCCGCTCTTTGTATGTATGAGCAAATTTTTTTTTCATACTTTAATATTTTTGTCTGAAAGAGTTGGTTTGCGTTTCTTTCCTTTCGCTTTTAACCCGATTTTCCTTAAGGAGCGGCGGATGGTCCATTCACTTGCACTTACTCCAACATCTTGAACCGCGATTTTTCGAGTTTTATGCCTTTCAGACCGAAGACAATGTGCACTTTCACGTGCAGCTATGTCAGAAATAAGTTGCGGTGTACCGTTTCTTGAAGAAGTTGACACACTACCATAGGTTTTCTTTATTCTTGCAACCATCGTATGACCTACACCACATTTTACTGCAATTTGCTGTAGTGAAAAACTTTTATCGCACAATGAAATGATACTGTTTTTTTTTTTTTTAAATCTGTACTAAGTGGTTTCATCTTGACTTACGCCTGTCAACTAACTTTCAAATAGGAGAAAAACTGTGTAAACACCCGCCTAAACGTGTCTTACTACAGTTGGCTATCAGTGTTCGTTGACAATTTCAATTCCCTAGCATTTGTGCACCGTTTACGATGATACGTGCAAAACTGTAAACTTTGCTTCAAATCTTTATTTTTGTAAAATATTATATGTATTGTTAATATTATCTAACATACACTGTTTTGTTTTGTTTATCACATTCACCACATAATTATTATTATCATACAAGTATTCTCACGTTTCATGTAAAACTAGCGAAGTGTGTTTACACTTTTGCCCGTCACTGTAGAAGCTGTTAAAGTTTATTCAAAAGTTGCTTGTGCGGAGTTACGGAGTTATACTCAACAATTTTCAAAACTTCGAGTCTCAGCTTCGAATGCAATTACTTTCATAAAAACTTCCATGTATTTTTTCATGGATGCGTAGAAAATTCTGGCGGAGATCAAATCGATTCTCGTCTCCAGGAAGATGTGAATTTTTTCTTCAAAGAATTTCTTTCCGCGAGGCGGGAACGGAAAAGAGGAAAATTGTTTAGTGAGACGCGATGACTGGAGTACTTCCTGCGGATAAGACACAAAGTGGGTAACGGAGACGTGGCAAGGCAGAGGGAAAGGGTGCTCTTGGACGAGGAAGGGCGAAGGGAAAGGGTGATCTGGTTCGCGGAACAATAGACGGACGACATGCGCGACCCTCCAATCTCTGCAGGACTCAGGCGCGTCGTCAGCAATGCAATAAAATACTAAAAGGTTGTAAAATAAGACGCGATGGGGCGTTGTCAGTCGCCGAGGGGAAAACGAAATGAAATCCTGTCTGTAATACCAGAGCGAGTTTACCGAAAGTGCATGATTCTCCTCGAGGACTATGGCCTCTTCTATCGCGGGGAAATCTCAGGTGAGATAGGTGTTTAACTGAAGTGTGGTTCGTACTTGATTTTCTCATTTATGCTCAAACTTGAAGAGACAAAGATCTGACTTTAGTGAGACTTCTTAAAACGGCAGTCTTAATTTTCTACGGTGTTAAGGGTCCATTGACTGAAACAGTTCTTGCTATTTTCATTCTTCATTTGATATGGTCAAACATATTTACTGGAGTGTGTCAATCAAGGTGTTCAAACGTAGTCAACCAGATACATTCAATCAAATATGTTCAATTGAACACGTTGAATCAAATATGTCGAAACATGTTCAATGAAATGTGTTCATTTAAATATGTTCAATTAAACATATTCAATTAAACACGTTCAATCAAATATGTTCAAACATGTTCAATCAAACACGTCCAATCAAATAGCTTCAGACACGTTGAATGAAATATGTCCAAACATGTTCAATCAAACACGTCCAATCAAATAGCTTCAGACACGTTGAATGAAATATGTCCAAACATGTTCAATCAAACACGTCCAATCAAATAGGTTCAAACATGTTCAATCAAATGTGTTCATTTAAATATGTTCAATCAAATACGTTCAATCAGCTATGTTCAGATATTTCGTGCATTAGTCCGAGAAAGTGGAAACAGCGAGCATTGGTCGGACAGTTTCGACGGATTGCGCGTCAACCTTTTGAAGTCTCGAACGAGGGATGTTTCAAGAAAAAATGTCGTTGTTTGTTTTCGATTCGGTCGCTCGATTCGCATACAAATGTTAGCTGTTTCCAGCATCTATTGGTCGAGTACGGGATGAAGAAGCTCCCAGGGACTGGAAACACAGAGAAACTGCCGACGTTTGATATCTCGCCGGAGCAAAAAATTCGGAATCCTCTGAGATAAACAGCAATGCCCCCTGGGGCTCTTCCGACTTAGGGGCGGACTGGCATGGAAATTACGTTATCACCGCAACGGAGGCGACTGCCTCGTTTCTGAGCTCTGAACCCTCTTCTATCATACTTCCAATGAAGCGGGTTCTAGTGAATCAATCGCTGGAACGTTTCATTGTCGGGGAATGCATTTTTGCCGTCTAAAATTAAATTCTCGCATTCTACAATTATTCAGTGGACGTGTAATAATTTTTAAGAATTTTTTCGAGTAACATGTTCCCTCCGAGAATCTCACGTGACAAATGTAAATTACTAACGTCATTTTTTAATATTTATTTTGTATCTTCGAATACAATGAGCTTTGCAAGCTGTTGATTTTATTTTTAAGATCCCCGCATGATAAGTAAAAAATTGTTTACAATAAACTGTTTATAACCACGGCTCAATGTTCGTAGCATTTCCTCGCAAAGAAGTGCGAGGCAAGAAATGTATTGCTTTATGCACTGCTACAACTTTTAAAATATTTTTATTAGTTTCGAGAAATAATACATTCATTAATTCCGATTCCTCTTTATAAATTAAAATTTATGTATATTATATACGGGAGAAATAATACTTTTAATATTTCGACATGCTGTACACCGAAATAATTTATGCATTCCTTCTGATTTATACCGAAAGGATAGAAAGAGGGAAGCCTTAAAATTAGAGGGAATATATTTCCTCGAATATCTAGCGAAATAAAGTGCCTGAAGAACAAATTATTTATATGAGAAATATAATAAAAATTGTCGAGGGACGCGAACGTTTTTTATTTATAACAATTCAAACAATACTCTGTCTGAGTTATGCAAAAGTTCGTGTTGTCGCACAAAAAATATTTATCAATTCATCCCGTATTTACCGGTTGATATTGCACTCACGTTGTTTTAAAATTCTACCCGGATCTCCGGAGGTTGTTATGAAAATTTCTAGCTGATTTATTTTCCATCAATATTACATCACATTAATGGGAATGCTTTTAGTTTCAGTGAAATCTGTCATTTTGAGTTTAAAAGCGGTTAGCATAAATTGGAGCAACCGTGTGCAACAGTGTCAAAGGCACTATAGATTCCACGATATGAGGATGAGAGAAGATCCTTGAATGGTTCTCGCCTCGACCCAGTGACAAGAAATATCTAATTATCGGCCTCCGGTTCTCATAAAATCTACCATGGAATTCAAACTCTTCAGTCACACGTAATTTCAAAATAAACATGGGAATACAAAATTGGCACGATTTTAAGAGGGCTATTCGGATTAAAAATATATTCCTGTAGGAATTTTGAAAAATTTGACGGCTCGAATTAAAGTTAGAAGGTTGCATTTTATGATAGTCGTTAAAAAATAAATTCGGAATCGTGTCAAACAAGTCAATGAAACCCGATCTTCATCGCAAACACAATTTACTCCATTTTTAACCCCTTGCACTACGATTTATTTTACGGTTTCAGTGACTAGAACTTTTTTGTAATTTGTAATTTCGTAAAAAAAAGCAGAATATTTATATCTACTGTATGCCTATATTTAAAATAAAATTTTATTTCGGTTTAAAGCAAATTAATAACATACATATTTATTAGACTCTGTTCAGAATCTTCATCACGAGTATGACTCGATATTGTAGAGCAAGGGGTTAATGGCACTCCTCGAGTGAATATTAAAATATACTCCCGTAGGAATTTTTTAACGTTTGACAGCATAAAGTGAAGCTACATGATAGCACTTTGTGGTAAAGGCATCAAGAACAAAACTTTTCATTTTTACATTTTTTAGCACAGCTTTTGGCAGCAAAGTGTTTGTCACAGATTCAAAGTGTGAAACGTACGACGGTACCTTACGTTCTACGTGGTTCAGAAAGGAAAAACGAGCAGATTTTTCGCTTAAGTCTTGTCAAACGGTAACGACGCGAATCGTGTCTCCGTTGAGAGAATACCATCAGCAAGGTAATACGAAAATCAATGGAATCGGCTTTGCCAAGCGATATCATACGCCAATAAGTCGGAGCGTTTTGCTCGGGGAACATAGTCGCGGAAAGCTTTCACATTATTTCAATTTCGCGAGAGGTATCGAATTTCCATCCCCTTCAAAAGAATATTAAAAACGAGCAGTGCTCGGAACCACTCTAATGGCTGGTCTAATCGTTCAAACATTTTATAATGCAGAAGGTGCCGCTCGCATCTCGAATTTATGCGAAACTGTTGCCGATGCTGGAAAATTTACTAAATAAATATTTAATGTTTAGCAATGTTCCAAAAGTCGGATAATCCTTTGCTTAAACTGAATCGTACATTTTTTAATGCGCTGGTCGACGCAGTTTCGAATTCTGTATGAAAATGTTCTGAGTTGAAAACAATAGCTTTTTATTGGTTTCGTTAGTTTAGGAAATATCGTGAAATCCTTCGAGGTTCCTAAATAAATAAAATCCAACCTAGGATTTAAATAGAATCACCGGCAAATTCTATTTTTAGGATGAGTGTATTCCAGCAACGACTGGAAACCTTCAAGAAATTTAATTAGAAATCGAGATCGGGAAATGTTCCATCATTATGCGTGCTGCTCAGAATTAATTAGCTGGTTTGTGAGGGAATCTGTCGGGGATTCTCGGGGATTCGTCGAATGTCGGAGGAACACGGATTGCCGCCGTCGATCAAAGGAATCAAAGAATGTTGGAAGAGTGGGTGGAATCGTTTCCACATATTTTGCTCACCTCGGCGAATTTCAAACGCCAAGGTATCGCGTTAATTAGTTGAGAGGTAGTTTGTTCGACAATCGAATACCTAGAAATTCTTTCTAGAGACACGAGAAGAAAATCGTTCGGAATAAGTTTCGAATAAAACTTTCTCCTACTACAGAATCAAAACAGAGTTGGGGACATAGAAATTAAATGAATTTGCTGATTACAGAAGAATACTGATAAAATTCGCGATCTAGTCGTTTCCCAGGTGGTTAAACTGATCGATCACTTTTTAAAAATTGTCTTCATGTCCTCCGAATCATTTGCATCTTCCCTGCCTGGCATTCACCTACGTCCACTATAAAATTGAAACAGAGTGCGAGACATACAAATTTTTAAATCAAAAGCGTCAATAAAATCGCACGAACTTTCCACTAGAACCACCTGCTTCACTGCAGCACGTTACATTTTCCTACGTTACGTCGAATGGACGTGAAAGAAAGTCACACGATTACAAGGACGCAAGTATCTTCGAGCGAAGCTGAAAAGATCCTCGACGGCTGGGAAAATCTTCTCGCGGGTGGGAAATATCGAGGGCGAGATTGAATTTATGAAATACAGAGTCACGGCTGAATAGGGGAGAAACGGAAATCCTCGTAACAGAGCTTGATTTCCATCTCTGTTCCCCTAACCGCTGTCATAATACATTCCAGCACGTGGCTGCTGGAGAACGATCGATCCGAGCTATTAATGTGAATTGGGAATTGTTTTCTCGTCCGAGCAAAATTACTGGAATGTTTTTTAACGCTAAATGACTAAGCTTTTGCAAAAACGACCATCTGAACGTTTGCATCCCCTGACGTCACATGATCCTCCAAATGCTTCAGTTTGTCAATTCAGTACCGAATATAATTTTTAATATTATTTTATTATTATAGTTTTTATTATTTTCTTTCTCATTCGTCCTGTTTCGCCAAGGGGTAATGCATTTTGCTGACCAAACTTGGAAATCAATTTTTAGTGCAATCTAATAAACGAATCAAATTTTATTGGGATCCACGAGGTGTGAACATGTTACAGCAATTATATGATAAAATAGAAATGACGAAAAAAAAACTTTGTCATTTCTGTTCTTGTATCGTTAAACAAGTTGACCTTGTGAGATTTTTATGGCCATTAGTATGGCACGTGCTAATGTATTCTAGAAGTTGTGAATACGTTTTGATTGTATTTAGTTGCTTTTATTATTGTGTACCTGCGGGTTATAGGTACATAGTTCAGAACGAAGATTTATTGTAAGCATCATTTTCCTACAAGAGTTGTTATGTATAAAATTGTAATCTAAGTTGCAGATGTGGAGTTTTTCTATTGGGAAAGTGTCTGTTTACACATAATATTGGAAAAATTCGAGCGAGAGAGAAAGGGAGGGAGAGAGAGAGAGAGAGAGAGAGAGAGAGAGAGAGAGAGAGCAAATATTATTGTGTGATATATTTGCATTATAAACATCCTGAGCGCAAGTGCAACTTCTTGAGATGACAATTTTTCAGTTGGAAAAATGTAAGAAAATGAAAACATATAACACGCGTACAGAAAATAAACGAAAACATCCCAGATAAATACAAAAAATTAAAAGGAGCACACTAAAAAATATATGAAAAATATGTAGTATATCAGAAGAATGTTAATACTAATCACAGCACAATAACAGCACGTCCGGGTTACAAGACAATTCGGATAGTGAAGGCTCATTAGCTACTCGGTATTTCATTTTACACTTATTGCTACAGAAGGTGCATACGTAGGGTGTTCCAGAAACGTTGTACTTGAAATGGGTGATACCTGACGTCATTCAAACTATTTTGTTCCGTTGTAAAAATGTTCTCCGCGGTTTCGTTAAGGAGTTATTAACGACAAACGCGGACCAATCAGAGAGCCGCTACAACGAACAGATTCTTGCTCGGCGGCAGGTTCAGCTAAGGGTGGCGTGATATTGGCCGAGCCGAAATCTGTTCACTGTAACCGCGCTCTGATTGGTCCAAGTTTTTCGTTAATAACTCTTCAACGAAGCCACTGAGAACATTTTCGCAAAGGAAAAAGTTTTTGAAAATTACCTCGGGAATCACTTCTTTCAAGAAAGGACATTTTTGGAACTCCCTGTGACCAGTATCTGAAAACAATTTTTTGGTCTATTGTGAGAACAATCGAATCTACATACGCAGTGACTCACGAAAGTATTTGAACACTTACCATGAAATAATTTATTTATTATTAAAAGTATATTACACAATACTTACAGAAATATTATTAACATTGTAAATAGGTATGACTCTCGAGATTATACAGGTCACGTTTCAAGTGAATCGAAATATGTATACAATAGTTATGAATTATTTCTCACCAACATAAACTTTGCTGATGCCACAAAAGTATTTGAATACGCAAAAATGAGCTCTAAGAAAGAATGAAAACAAAGTTTTTCAGGTACTGAATGTTAACATTCAATGTTGGTAGTTGTTCTACGTACGTCAGTCATAGTCTTAGCATTCATGGTGAAATATTCTATTGAACATGTGTACCAGAGAAAATTAATTGTGAAGTGCCGTAACGAAGGAACGTATGGTGAAATAAGTAAATTATTAAATATAAATAGATCTACAATACATTATATTCTTAAACGATCGAAATCTGAAGGAACTGTAAAAAATAAGTACCGTTCAGGCCGTCAAAAAAAAAAAGAACTAACGGAAAGAGAAGAAAAGGTTTTGATCGGTGAAATAAAAAAAAAATCGAAAGATTCCTATTACACAACTTGCAACGATAGTTAGAGATTACTTCAAGAAAAATGTAAATCCAGAATTATGTAGAAGAATGCTACGTGAAAATGATTATCGTGCCAGGATTCCTAGAAAGAAGCCGTACATTAGTAATATTAATAAGAAAAAGAGATTAATATTCACTAAGGAATTTATTAGTAAAAATAATGCATTCTGAAATAAAGTAATCTTTTCAGATGAATCGAAATTTTACGTTTTTGGATCGGACGGACGCAGTTTTGTTTGGAGACAAGCAAATACTGAAATGGAAGTGAAAAACTTGCGTGCTACGGTAAAACATGGGGATGGATCAATTATGATCGGGGGGTGCATGCCAGTAGGCGGTACCGGGAATTTGGACTTTATAGAAGGAATAATGGATAAATAAAAATATCTGAACATTTTACGAGAAAATATAAAAGAAAGTGCATGAAAATTGGGTATGTACGAACACTTTTACTTTCAGCAGGATAATGATCCTAAACACAACGCAGGAATCGTTAAGGAATGGATCATATACAAGACCCCAACATGTTGGTCACACTACCACAAAGCCCCGATATTAACCCGATTGAATATCTATGAGCAATAATAGGAAAATTATTTAAAAAATGTAATATATCATCCAAGGCAAGTTTAAAAGAAAAAATACTCGAAGTGTGGAATTCTGTATCTCCGAGTGTTACAGAAATGTTAGTAAACGGTGTGCATACTCGCTTACAACATGTTATTCGTGCCAAAGGTGGACCTACTAAATATTAAAGCTTTAAAAGTTACCTGTTTAAATACTTTTGTCGAATTAGAAAAGTTTATGTTTGTGAGAAATAATTCATAACTATTGTATACATATTTCGATTCACTTGAAACTTGACATGTATAATCTAGAGAGTTATACCAATGTTAATAATATTTCTCTAAGTATTGTATGATATACTTATTATAGCAAACAAAGTATTTCATTGTAAGTGTTCAAATACTTTCGTGAGTCACTGTATCTGAGAGTGCACCACAGAATTTCCCACGGAAAATCCCCAGTTAGTTACGCGGGAAGGGAAATCGGCAGTAAAAATTGAGTCGGGCTCGTAGCGTTGGGTCGCAGTACATATTCCTCTTATCAGAATCGTTCTCGTCGTTCGTGAACCGACAAAGGAGAAGACGTCCTGAGACGCCCCCCACCCACACTCTCCAACCGCCCTCCATCCATGTTCCACCCTTACGCACCACTATTCGGGTCTCGAAAGACGACCGTAATCGCGCGAGAACTTTCTACTCCCGTTTGCGTCCTCCGGAAACGAAATTCAATAGTATACGAATCCTCACATTTTGGAGAATCTGATGCAAAAACTTCACCGGGAATGTACGTATTACCTCCTCGGACTTTCGCAGTTGCACGCAACTGTTGTTCACCTTTTGTGCGAGGATGGTACCTCTGGGACCAGGTAGTTAGCGAGAACTTTGGTAACTTGTTCGAACGAAAATGAAATGAATCGTTACGGAAATGGTGCTTGTCAAAACAGGTAATCATAGGATAAACACAACAATTAACGCTTTATCTGCCCATTAAGTACCAAATTTAAACATTTTTTTCTCTGTGACTTGATCCGTATTTATATATTTAAGGGCCAGCTTTGCCATGTGGCCTTGATCCGCCCCAGTGTGCGTGCCGTTGCGTGTGCCATGGTGTGCCGCACACAACGCTAGATCGTACAAGGTTGCAAGGGTTCGGGAGGCGCGAATTTATGGCTCGATAATGCAAAGATGGGGCTTATCAGTGGTCAAAAGCGCTAGATAAAGGATAAATCTAGTGCGCTCGCTACCAGGAAGGTCCTACTTTTGCGTTGTCGAGCAACATTTTGCATTATTCGGTGGCATGATGCCTGTCAGAGAGGCGATCTGAGTAAACAACGGCGCTGCCGTAGCTTCGGCCACGCGCGCTCAGATCGCCTCTCTGGCAGGTATCATGCGACCGAATAATGCTAAGAAGAATTGCTATGATTAATTAAAAAATCCTCACCCATGGACTTTCAGTAATTATAAAATATTTATTTTAACCATAAAATAATTAGTTAACCGCCGCTGGATAATATGTTAAGCAACGGTTATTACGTTTGTCTTATGTAAGTATCGCTAAAGTTATGTTACAATGAATGATGGTGTTAAACCAAACGAACAAATCTTGACTTATTTAAATACAGTTAAATGCATTTTTGCATTAAAATGTGCATGCATCTTGAAAAAAGTTCAGTAGTTGGATCTCTAACTCTGAAAAGTTTATTAATAATATTTCTGAAACCAAATGAGGGGTATAGTATTTTTTAAATGATAATTTTATATTGAAACCTACTGAGCGCAAAAATGTAAAATCATAAAATTATAATCGGTACCGTACCTCTCATTGCAATGTGTAATTAATATAATTAATAATGTGTGCTTAATGATCTGCATTAAAACAATGTTACGGTTTTCCTCGTCTAATTAAACTACATTCAAAAGAGGGATACACTCCGCTCATTAACCACGAAAAGGACAAGGCCGAGCAGAATTGATTATACCATAACTTCTCAGATGCGAAAGAATAATTATCATAATCCGACAGTAATATCGTGGATTTAAGTGCGACGACCCGAGTGTTATTTAAAGCGACTGCGAAAATAAATGAGTTAGAGTCGAAGAGCGGAGAGACGAATATCCCGTTGACATGATGGAAATTCTATAGAGGACTCCGAAAAGTTGGCGAGGCCGGTGTCACCGACAGCCGTTGCTTGAAAGTGAAATTTCCATCTAAATGAAAGTATAAATGTAAGGTGAAAAGTATCCGGGCCGGTGGGACGGGAAAATGAAACGTTGGAGAGCTTGTTATTTAAGTTCCATCGACTATCCGCGCGTCGATGTCGACAACAGCTTTTACAGGGGGTGGCACACAGAGGGAGAGAAATAGAAAGAGAGATAGAGAGAGAGAGAGAGAGAGAGAGAGTGCTCGTTGCTACGAAAAAATCTGATGAGAACGTAGGATCCTTCTCATCGGGGATTAAGATCAAACGTCGACCATTGACCCATCGTTACGTGGGAAGACAGTTTTCGTGCAGGGAAGACGCGTGCGCTGCAAACCATTTTCTACCACGGGGATTAATTGTTATCAGTAATTGGCGTAAGAAACCGGCCGAGAAAGTTGATATTATTGGTAAATTATTAAAATGGAAAGCTTTTCATTTTAAAAAAGGAAAACAACAAGTAAAAATGGCTACAAAATGCAGAAATGTCATTTATAACATTTTTAGGTATTCAAAATTTGCCTGCATGCGACGCGCAAGGCAAATGTGCAAAATGTGATGAGATTGAATTTGTTTAAATTATTCGAAATTTTTATAGCAACATTGAATTGGGAAATTTATTCGATAATTTCTAATGGAAACATCTTTATCATTTCAATAATTATTGAATCAAAAATGTGAAATCTATCTAGTCAAGTTTATTTACATACCAACATCTATTTATTATATCTCGAATATTTTTCATATATATTTTCTATTCACTTTTCATATTTATTTCGTGTGTCTTTCATTTGTTTTCCATGCATGTTGCAAACATTTGTCTTCTGTTACATTTTCATTTTCCATGCATGTTCCACTACACTTTCCGGTGTCGCACATTCTCGCTGATTATTATACTTATGCACCTCTACTATTTTTTACACACTTTTTCATTTACATTTCATTGTGTTTTCATGTATATCCCATACACGTTCCCTTTGGTAAACTTTCTAACTATGACCTCCTTTCATATTCTTCAATTGTGAACAATTGCTGGTTCCATCGCCGAAAAACAAATAATCTGCAATAAAATTGTTGCTAGTAGAAATATTCTTCAAAGAATTCTTCCAAAATAACTTGGGAGACTAAAAATATATTTTAAAGAGACTTCCACTTGAAAAGTTAAAGAGTACTTCTAGTTTATTTGATTCTTTTCCTTAAATAATTAAAACGAGGTTTTAGCTTGAAAGGTTCTTCTGCTTAAACAAGTAAAAAGAAATTCTAGTTTAAGAGAATATTCTTGACAAAACGTTCAACAAAAATTCCAGCTTAAGAGATCCTGCTATTTCAACGTCTAACAAGAAGTTTGAAAGATTCAGCTGTATAAAACATAAACGAAAAATTCTAGCCACCAATCAGAAATTATTTGACTTTAAGGACCACTACAAAAATCGTTGCTTCAAGAATAATGTAAGTTGACGACACAGCTCAATTATACCATATGCAAACTTGATTTCTGAAGAGTGAAAGAACGTGTAACCAGTTCAGAAAATAAAATCTCTATTCCCGACGGATCAAGCGCAGGGAGAGGATCTTCCGACAATCGATTCACTGGGCTCGAGGTTAATTTGGTAAAACAAGACTGAATGGAGGAGGACGAACATGAAAGGGACACATGGTCTGCGGCAGATTGTATATTTAGATCGCTAGATCTTGTCGGATGCGTCTCGCGATATTTTCGGCATTATTTCGAGCAACTTCTTTTTGTCTCGATGCGTGGGAGGCGGTTCCGCGTGGTGGACAATCGTTGGAAAGAAAACAGCGGGGAACTCGTAGAGAATCCACAAAAATAGTAGTCAGACGCCTCAACCACAAAATCAACCTCTGATACAAAATTAATAATCGATTAAAACGACCTGTGACCAACAATTTCGCAATAAACGAGCACAGCGAGTGTAGATTTCGCAATTAACAGCGATTATTCTTCAATAGTTTAATTATTTTGTCTGTTTCTAAACGAACGATAAACCCACGAGAGTAAACGCCACGAATTAATCCCTACTCTATTATTATTAAGCTCAGTTTCCACAGCACTGCACAGGGTGTTTCACCTAACTCGACCATCTATAATATCTCGTTTTTTTATGATAGAAGAAAATTTCAGAGAAAAACATTAGTTGGTTCAGAGGGGCAAATATTATGATAGGAAAAAAAATTTGTTCTTGAAGTTTTTTTAAATGGGATAATATACTTTTATTATCGCTACATGATACCCGAGGTCAAGACGAATCCAATGACCTATAATATTATGATGACGTGACCTTGAGTACGAAAAATTCATATATTATCACCAACGATTACGCCATACATTTACATTCATGGACATTCAGTACACCAATACATTCAATACATTGAGTGCACCAATAATGCAGAAAAAGTAGCTTCGTCAGTAAAAAGAACGTCATAACAGAAATGTTAATTTCTTTGTATTTGATGCGTTGCTCATATACAAAAAGTAACACGATTCTCAAAGTCGTTGCCATGAAGCTACTGATGTAAGGAAATATGGTATGACGTTGCAACATTCGGCACACACTTGCTTTGTAAATGTCTAAAGAACGTCCCATTTTTCGACAACTTGCAGGAGGATCAATATCAACAATATTTATCAGTATTTTTGTAGTGAATACAAAAGTTTCGGCATCTTTTCCAGTAGCAAGCTTTTATCGTTTTCTTTTCAGTGATTTAATACTCCCTGTTTTACAAAACAATTGAACGATGCGGTCAAAACTTTGTCGAGAAGGATGATTTCTCTCAGGGTATCTTCCTGCGTACAGTTGAGATGCTGATACTCAGTTATTTTTCGCCACACTATAAACTAACATAATTTCTATCTCTTTTTTTTTTTGCATCGCTGTACACCATCGTTTCAGAGAAGTAGCGTTATCTTTCGCAATCGAATAAATTCCAATGAATTTCATAAACGTACAGATTAGAGTCACCGAAAGGAGAAGAATTTGTATCAGTGTTTACAATTTATAGTAAGCGTGTTTAGAGTCATTAGTCAAGGTTCAAGAACATTTCTTGAAACCCTTGGAGGATCATGTCGTTATTTCGCTATTTACATCAATTTACATCTTTCGTTACAAAAAGAACGAAAACTGATCCAGAACTGATGAACTCCAATCTCTGGAAGATAAATTGAATTCCAACTCTCTGAGAGCTTTATGTACTTTTTTTAAAAAATTGCATTTTAGTATTAAAACAGTTTCAATTCCATCTTCTATTCAAATTCCAGTCTCCAATATTTCGCGTTTTAAGCTTGAGTTACCGTAGTTGAAAAAATACGTATTCATTATTCTCTACTAATCTGTATACAGAGTTTACACTTCGTGGGGTATACCCCGCGGCAATGGGGATAGTCCTGGGACTTTTATCGGTTAGGCATGTGGGAAATATGCAGGGTGAATCACGAATCGTGATCAGTAGAGATTACTCTATCATTAGCAGTCTCATCGAAAATGTTTTTATTAGCTTTTGCAGGGTTTCAAGAGAGCTTTAATGTGATTACAAAAAATTATTTGTCAGTTCTTTTTTTTTTGTTTTTTACAAGGTCACCTTGAATTTTTTGCAAATAAACATATAATTTTCTTACGCTTATCTGTTAGAGGATTTCAAGACGAATTCGATAAATATCGGAACAAAACTTTTTTTTTCATCTGGATCGAGAAAAAATTAAAAACTTTGTATTACAAGGAGTATCGTATGCTACTCCGTTGAACGCGTTCCAATGTTGTTGACAAATAGAAATTTGTTCCGACCTCTTGCCTACTGTCTGTATACATTTCGTTCTGTACATTGGAACACATCTAAACGATATCTGAACAATTATGCTATTTGTAGACTTTGCGGTATTCGTGAGCGTACAGGTTCTAATGATGAGTTACAGTATCGACGAAAAGTTGGAGATGATTTTGATCTGCGGGTAGTGCGGGCATAACTCAGTGTTAGCTCAACAGTTATACACTGAACGATTTTTCGATAAACGTCGCCCTTCGCGATGGATTTTTGAGCGGATATTGAAAACACTTTGGGAGAAAGAAAAGTTATCCAAAATCTAAAACGAACAATGCAAAAGAACGTATTGTTTTAGTGTAGCAAATAATCCACAGATTAGTTCTTGTCAAATAGCACATGAGCGTAGCATATCTCAGTCAAGTGTTTTGCGCATTCTCCATCGTCACCGTTTTCATACTTATCATCTATCGTTACATCATGCACTTCATGGAAATGATTTTCATAATCGTGTAGTGTTTCGTCAGTGGGCATCACAACAACCCCAGACTGAAGCTTTATTATTCGATAAAGTACTCTTTACGGACGAATCGACGTTTACGTCGATCATGGTCAAGCAAAGTGCAGAAATTTACATTACTGGTCGGTAGAAAATCCTTATTATTCGTTACGGCAAGTGGAACGTCAACGACCATGAAGTGTTAATCTAAGGTGTGGTATGATCGGGAACTGAAGAATTGAAAAATGAGCGTCAATTTCTTTTTAATGAAGTGCCGATAATGTATCGTATTAAGATGTGTTATCAACATGATGGTTGTCCCGCATATCACGCTATGGTAGCCCGTCAAGTACTTGACAGACCTGGACGTTGGATCGGCCGTGGTGGTATAGTTAATTGGCCAGCTCGTTCGCCCGATCGTACCCCATTAGATTACTTTTTATGGGATACATTAAAAGAAAAAGTTTATGCAGATGCTCCAACAACATTAGTGTGAAGGCCATAAAAAATGCTGAACAATCTTTTATTCACCGTCTACATAAGTGCATTGCAGCTCATGGTCACCATTTTGAACATCGCTACAATTAAGGTTGGTAAATTTCGATTTGTCAACAACATTGGAAAGCGTACAACGGCGTAGCATATGATACTCCTTATAATACAAAGTTTTTAATTTTTTCTCGATCCAGATGAAAAAAATGTTTTGTTCCGATATTTACCAAATTCGTCTTGAAATCGTCTAACAGATAGTCGTAAAAAATGATATGTTTATTTGCAAAAAATTAAAGATGACCTTGAAAAAAACAAAAAAAAAAGAGTTGGCAAATAATTTTTTATAATCACATTAAAGCTCTCTTGAAGCCATGCAAAAGCTGGTAAAAACATTTTCGATCGGATTGCTAATAACAGAGTAATCTCTACTGATCATGATTTTGTTGCAGCACCAGGTCAATTGAATAATTTCCCTTTAATGAATCTTGATCAATTTATATTTAAAATTCCAAAAGGTATCTTTTGACAATATTAATATCGCAATACTGCAAAAGAACCGCTAAACCAACGTTTACAAAAACTTTTTCATTAATTTTTATTAAATTTTTAATTACGAAATTAATTTCGATGTTCAAAGCTTTTGTTTAACTTTTAATTTCTGTCCGATAAAGTGAAATTACTTTTGATGTCCATAGCGTGGTTTAATTTATATTGGCCGCCTGTAAACGTGCACCGAAATTGATTATCTTGAGTCATAAAAAATGAATTTCGGAGTTCGAAAGCGTTCAAACGATTAATTTCTGGGCGTGAATGACGCGATCCCGAATTGAGTTGTAAGTTACGGTAGCTGTCGTTCAAGAGAGGTCCGAGGATTAACGGCAACGGCCGATTACGTGTAACAGATTTTTACGGCCATACATCGTGATGGTTCCCGGTAGATTAAGTGGGTTAATGTCGTCTCTAAACCACCGTCGTGTCGGACTTTCTTCTGCCAGCGGAGAACGAGACCCGCTAAATCAACGTCCGCTCTTCTTCTTTTTTCTCTCTTTTTCTTTTTCTTTCTCTCTTTCTCTTTCTCCTCGCGAGCCGCGAAATTACGCACGGTAATACGACCGAGTGCCTCGTAAACCATTCGGAACCACCAAACCACCGATCCTCCGACGTTACGTCGCTCTGACGCTTCGTCATTGAATCTCCATCATACTATTTTGATGATTTTGATAATTGCACCGGTGACAGTGCTTGGATCTACTTGAGCAGTTTTTTAACACTCGTATAGTGGCCCTCTTTCATCATTGTAAGGTCGATTTTTATCGCAAAATAAAAATTGTCTCAATTGTCACTAGCAGTATACAACAGTTATATAAACATCAATTTCTTTTTTTAATAGGATTACTAAATACCTCAGTAGTTGCTAACACTCATATAACCGACTGTTCTGATAATTATATAGTTACTATTTCGAACTAGACAGCAGGTCTTTGAGCAGAATAAAAATTGTCACAAACACAACAAACCGGAGTTAATAAAATATTAATATAATGTCAATATAAATTCATTTCCTCTCGTAATGGATAAATGGATAAAATTCACTAATCACTCATCGTAATGGATAAATGGATAAAATTCACTAATCACACATCGTAAATCACTCTTCGAAAGCTGCGAGGTTGTACCATAAAATGTGGTAGAAAAATTGACCAAAAAATGGTCAGAAAATAGTCTCGTGTGTTCAAGTCGTCTGGCTCGAATTCATTAGTTCGCATGCGTTGTGTGCGCCGACTGGTTTCCGCGTCGATTACAGCTCGATTATTATTCGCGCGTGACTGGAAATCGCGCGCAGAATTCGAAAACTATAGATCGCAGGACTTCGCCGAAGTCGTTGGGACTCGTCGGAACTGGTCGGTGATTTATATATATGGCCCCGGAAATTGAAGGGATACGGAGTCGGCGTCGATCTCAGGAAATAAACTGACGCCTCACAATCATCATCCTGACCACCAGGAAACGACAAATCGTGATGCTGCTTAAACAGGGGCGGATTTCACGATTAGATAATTCTAAAAATAAAAATTTCTTCAGACTGGGCCCTGTGTTCATCCAGGCAGAATCGGGCATCATTTAAGTAAATTTTCATTTAAATGATTATTTAAATAAAGTATTATTTGTTATTTGGAAGTTCAAATGAAAGACAAAAATAATTATTTGGTATAGATATAGATATTTTATTTATTTAGTATAGATATTTATACAGATCTAAATAAAATATTTAAATAATAAATTTATTTCTTATTTATAAATACAATTTCAATTGTCACTTATTAATTATCATTTAATTGCTTCTTATTTATTCGTAGTGTCATGGCCAGGAAATAAGGGTCTTTAATCTCTCTAAGCAATATCATTGAATTCAACATGATGAAGTCTCAGTTTTTTCTAAAAAATACAAAATTTGTTTGACAAGATCGGGCAATTATCAATACCTTTACCACCACACAAATTTCGACGATTTTTTACAAGCCAACATTTTGAACAAATAATTACAAAAATTTGTTTACATATTTATTAGTTCAATTATTATTTATTACCATTTATTATCTAAACCATTTTTAAATAATACAAATTTATTTTTTATTTCAACTATTGTTTTAATAATAAAGCTGTATTTATTAATAATAAGAATTTCTTCATTCAGCTCTTCTTGTGTTTTTGTTGATGTACCTAAACGAACACAGTCCTCGAACACAGTTCATACCTACCCTATGAATTCGGAATTCGTGCATCACTACGCTAAATTATTTATTGTTTGTCTTTCCCTAAAATCCAAATGAGGAATAACATTTCATTCGCAAATAAGAAATAATAAATAAATTATTTGTGGAATTGATTGAATGATCTTTTAATTGAATAAAAATTTAATTATTATTTGTAAATTAAATATTAATGTAACTTGTAACTTGTTATTGATTATTTAACAAAAAATTTACCCAGCTCTGCACCGAGGTAAAGCACTGACTTCGGGTGAAGATCCGCAGCAAAGCCAGAAAGGAACCCGTTCCGAATATTGCTTTTATTCGTCCGGGTGGGCTGCGTGCTTGGACAGATAAACCAGAAAAAGGGAATGCGACACGCATGTGCATCGAAATGTCATCGCACTGTGCATCGCGTGCATATACGCTGCAATACTACAGCGTCCATAGAGAAGAAACGCATATCGTACCAATGTAAAATTCCGCACTGGTCCTCTCAAAGAGAGATACATGGAGGACCAAAGGGACAGGAACAAAGGGAAAGGTACAGAGGGAGAGGGACGGGTCATAGTTATTTCTCGTACTGCACGCACACGTGGCATACATTCGTCAGAGAGGAGTGGAAAGCCAGATTGGCAGTTTCGCGGACCTTGGTCTTAGCTTTTCGTCGATTCGGCGATATTTCTCGCCGATGGGGGTAATTTGCCGCTTGGAAGGAAGTAGGAAACCTTCCCAGGGACCTAGGGAATCATCCACCCCTGCAGTTTAATCCTCGGATCAGGAACAACCCCCTAGGAACCCTCCCTCTGGACAACGGAGTCCCGAAAACCCGATGAAGTGTCGAAATTCTGTATCGTTTTTTTACTTTCTATACTGCGAACTGTCTCTTGCTACCTTCGATTTTTATACGCATTTCTATTTTCACATTGTTCGTATTTATGTTTTCATTATTTATTAACCCTAGCAAAAACATTCGACAACGCGATGGAATTTTGCTGGCACTTTAAATCCTTTGGCATAATTATGCAAAATGTGTATACGTCAATTGCCCAATAGTTCAATTTCGTCAATTACGTCAATTCCCCATTAATAATAAATTATATTTTAAGAATAGTATATCGACATTATTAAACTCATTCAACCTTCTTATTATTTGAAGTTACACCTACTCATTTTTGTCATGAATGTTTAAAATCCACAGTCTAATTATTGTACACGTGATTAATAAACTGCGGATTTTATGCATTTATGAGAAAAATTAGTATATCAAACGCGAAACAGTGGAAACATTAAACAATTTATGAACACCGTTGTATTATTTCCAACTCACTAAAATTATTCATGAAAGAAATTAACATATAGCACCTGTATCTTGCAATTAGTGCAAATTTTAATTTTGCATAGATAAGATGATCGACCGTATATCCGATCGCACACTGCAACAATTTTCTTTTCACGCGATTCGCTAACGAGTAACCAGAATGGCGGTTCGACAACGGCGGAGGTGTAATGAAAATGGCGTCGTTTCCGGTGCGAGCCAATCGCCGGAGAAAAATTTCTGTGCATCGTAATCCACGCCTTTCACAGGTGCAGACATACCTGCGTACACGGCTTTTCCCATAGATGGCAGATACCTGTCCGGTATCGGCCGATTGCTGATGAGACCGGCGCCATATTGGTTTGCGTAACTCCCTGCGGTTCGCCATCTAATTTCGTAGGAAAATTAAAGCCGGGAAACAAAGCCGATTGCAACAGGCGATACAAGACTCGAAACCCAGTTTTCGCTTTTCTTGTTGCCTGGAAATAGATTTTTCATTAATTATTCAGTCGGTGAAATGCGAGCCGCTAGTAGAAGTTAAAAAAAACTGATTTTTATTAACTATATCTGCAGATCCGTTCGGAAAATTCGTGAGTGCAATTTTCAAAAACTGCACCACAGGGAGCTTCCAAGACAAAAATTCAACCAGTTTTCGCGAAGCAAAAAACGATGACATAAACTGCCCCTTATTCGGTCTACTCCGTCCCATACTTGAATTTCAATCGAAATCCACACCCCATGTGGATGGCGAGTGGCGACGTGTTTCATCCGAATGATCCGTATAAATGGATGATGTGTTTAAACCGTTAATCGCGAAATGAAGCCATTAATTAATAATAATCGTATCACTGATCTCTGACACGCCATTGTGGAGCTACATTTTGCGTTAACGGTAAATGCGATGTTTAAATTGGCGAATTTATTGAAGCTACAATTGATTGCGCGTCACCTGGCGCATATACCAGACCTTGGAACGAACGATTTATCTATCTGCTAAGTTTGACAACTGTGTGCATTATCCTCATGCTAATTTCGGAATTATAGATTACACTGTCCAACAAAATCAAACTTTTTTCGAGTTTTGCAATACCTGTTGGGTGATTCTTATACACTTTGTCATCCTAAAACCGAATCTGAAAGTAGAATTGCTCCATCACGCAACGTTTTCGAAAAATTTTGGTTTTTGTAAAAATGCCGGATTTTGATACAAAATGACGTGTTACGCGAAAACTAAACACGCTAGAAAGCTCAAATTTGAGTCAAGAGATAGAGGGGACTCTCCTCTACATATTCATATAGTCACTTATATTGTTATGTACTTCGTAATAGTTGTAAATGGTTGTTAAAGTTTGAAAATGTGCCGACGAGGGTACTTTTTACGCTATATTTTTGTATTTATGTGAAAAATCCTTTATCCAGCAGGAATTTACTATACAGGAATGCATTCTACAGACATTTCTGATCAAGAAACCATTCACGAAAAGTATTTGATTCCCTTAATATACGAGAAAGTTCAGAAAATATTAATTGACAGCGTGTGCGCGACGCGTTCGCGCCAGACGGCCATTGCAGCCTTTTCTAGACTCGCCAGGGCCGTCGCTATGCGTAGTCGACGTTCATACCACTCAAGTATGTCTTTGCTTACTATGCTTAATTACATACATTTCTTTTTTGTCTTTTTGGGTGCCAATCATTACACAAAATTATAAAAATACGAGTTATATTCACATTTCATTGTGGAAGTGCTTAATAAAGAAAATTAACAGCAGTAATTGTTGTCTTATCTTTATAATTGTAATACCAATGGACATTCGAGATTCTTCCGATTAAAATAAGTCCAAACACGATGTAAATGGGACTCTTTGTATTGATTTAAGTACATAATTAAGACATGGATTGCTCCATATTAAATCGATAAAATGTCGCGGAAGTGTATAAATCAGCCAGACTGTTTTTGTTATATTGAATGACGAAATTATTTTAAAATCAAAACAAGGAATACAATTCCAGCATTAGTCTTTCATCAAAATATTTCACCAGTGGAAAAACGTTACAAAGGAAAAGACTTATATGCGATGCTTGCTGATTACTGTTGGACACTTGTTATTGAAAAACGGGATACCAGGAACAAGCATCAAGCAAGGCGAAAACAAACAAAAAGACAAAAAAGAAATGTATGTAATTAAGCATAGTAAGCAAAGACATACTTGAGTGGTACGAACGTCGACTACGCATAGCGACGAGTCTAGAAAAGGCTGCAATGGCCGTCTGGCGCGAACGCGTCGCGCACACGCTGTCAATGACTATTTTCTTAATCTTCTCGTATACTAAGGGGACCAAATACTTTTCGTGAATGGTTTCTTTACCAGAAATGTCTGTAGAATGCATTCCTGTATAGTAAATTCCTGCTGGATAAAGGATTTTTCACATAAATACAAAAATAGAGCGTCCAAAGTACCCTTGTCGGCACATTTTTAAACTTTAACAACCATTTACAACTATTACGAAGTACATAAAAATATAAATGACTACATGAATATGTAGAGGAGAGTCCCCTCTATCTCTTGACTCAAATTTGAACTTTCTCGCGTGGTTAGTTTTTGCGTAACACGTCATTTTGTATCAAAATCCGGCATTTTTACAAAAACCAAAATTTTTCGAAAACGTTGCGTGATGGAGCAATTCTACTTTCAGATTCGGTTTTAGGATGACAAAGTGTATAAGAATCACAAAACAGTTATTGCAAAACTCGAAAAAAGTTTGATTTTGTTGGACAGTGTTATTAAATGGTCCATGAAGTGCTTTTACGAATTTCTTAATATTAAGAGTTTTTCGAGCATCTTAGCTCGAATCAGGTTTCTGGGTTCTGCTAGACGCTGCTGAATAATTCAATGTATCGATTGCCCGGTCCCTCGTTGTGATACCGGCATCTAATACCTCTAATCGTCTAATCCAGTTTCTAATACATGTAACTGGGTAGCAGCCTCAAATACTGGCAAATACTGTTTCCTTTTACGACATCTGTAATCTATAATTCCGAAATTAGCATGAGGATAATGCACACAGTTGTCAAACTTAGCAGATAGATAAATCGTTCGTTCCAAGGTCTGGTATATGCGCCAGGTGACGCGCAATCAATTGTAGCTTCAATAAATTCGCCAATTTAAACATCGCATTTACCGTTAACGCAAAATGCAGCTCCACAATGGCGTGTCAGAGATCAGTGATACGATTATTATTAATTAATGGCTTCATTTCGCGATTAGCGGTTTAAACACATCATCCATTTATACGGATCATCTTTCTGTCTTTAATCCTAATAGCTTATTCTGCTCCCCACTGAAATGTGTCAGTTCTTATGTATTAAATATTTGTAGTGGAGAATGTACCCCGTGTCTCACTTAAATAAATTCTTTAGTCGTGGTCAGGGACGAAAAATAACAGTTATTCTAAAATTTTCTGATAATCTAAAAATTTAAGATAATCTACACAAAATATTAAGAAAAAAATTCGAAGAACAAAATGATTAAAAAATATCGATTTTTATACTTTTTGTTTACAAATAATAGTTATCCTCCACGATAACTGTTATCGATGAAGAAAAACTGTTTCGATTGCTCAAAGCAGTTATCGATGACAGAAGTTTATTTCGATCACTCATAACACTTATCAATGAGAGAAGTTCATTTCGATCACTCATAACAGTTATCAATGAGAGAAATTTATTGCGATCGCTCATAACAGTTATCGATGAGAGAAATTTATTTCGATGGCACATAACAGTTATCGATGGTCGAATTTCTTTTCACTTGTTCATAATAATTATTGTTTGAGAAAATTCATTTCAGTTGTGATTGCTTACATGTAAGTTGTCATTACTGAGTTGTTTACTTTTTTTCGGATAGAGCAAGCCTGTGAAATTTATCAACAGACTATGTCAACATACCATAAGAGAAACACAAAATCTAAAAAAAATTTGTTTTAATTTTTTCAACTGAGAAATTCAGAAATATACACACCCGTATTTATCAAAACTACCGTGCATAATTTACGCTGTGCCCGCAACTCAGGTTAGCGTTAAACGACCTTTTTCTGCTCTAAAATTAACGTTAGATGATTTGCGGCGTAATTTAAGAGAAAATTTGGAAAAACTCATGTTTGTCACATTAAATTTGGATCGTGGCAACTAATTTTATGAATAAAAAATTAATTAAATAAACGATTGTCTACCATTAGAAAGGTCTAGTATTTAATAATAATTATTACAAATTTCCTTCATCAATAACTGTTATGAGCGATCGAAATAAATTTATCTCATTGATTACTGTTATGAACGTCCGAAATAAACTTCTCCCACCTATAACTGTTATTACCGATCGAAATAAATTTCTCTCAACGATAACATCTACCAATAAGAGAAACAATTTTCGGTTACTTATAATCCTTATTTGTAACCAATACGATTTTAGTTGGTGAAATACTTGTTATTCCATGACTTTTTTTCTTTTTGGTTATAACAGTTATGGTTCCTGGTCGTGGTGTCATAGGAAATTAAGAAATGTGTACAAATATTATTTGTCTAAAATTTCATTTCATACTTTAACAAGCGTCTCCAACAGCACTCGGAATGGAAAGTTTACACAATAAGCGAATCAACATTAAATTGTTACCGAAAATCTTTATTATATTAATCCAATGCGGCTTGATCCGCGCGAATTACCTTAAAATTCAACGGTTGCGGATCGACATATAAATCGATTGATCATTATAACGAGACGAATCGATATGCATTAGTAGAATCCTGCCAGTCAATCTTGTCTCGTGCGTGCCCTCGCTAATTGCAATACAAGATAGCTCTGACGTGTGATCGATTAATCAATGAACGAATTCTTTTAGTTTGCTTTTATCCGATCCGCGGATTGGAAACCTAATTACCCGAGTATCATTCCGCCCTCGAGCATCGACTACGAGCCCTGCCGTTTCTCAATTGTGCACGCGAAAATGGCCGCTCTGTACCAGTCGAACGTATTTCATCCCCAACTGCTCCCTTTTAATTAATCGCAGTTTATAAGGCCGAACAAATCCTTGGTTGATCCACTTTCTTCCACGTGAATTCTCGATATATGTCAACAACGCGAGTCTTGCCAACGGCATATATCGTCCACGAAATACTATTTTTTGATCTACTCTGAACGACGTACCCGACCCGTATGATGTTTACACTCCTCGGTATCTGTGGCTTCTAGAGCTTCGTGGCATCTCACAGGGTATTTCCCGCGGTAGTGGGGATAATTCCGCGACGTTTACCATCCAGGCTTTGACGACATATATAGAGAAATCTCTTTATTACCGACTATTATTCGATACATTATTTTCAACTTGTAAGACTTTTGACGGCGAGAGAGAAGGACGGGGAAAGCATTTCGTCCTAGGAAAGAATCTGTTTCCGTTCCAGGTTTCAGAGAATGATCTACGGCAACAGGAATTTCCATAAAGATCCACAGTCTAGTGTTGAATCCGCAGGATAATCGAGTTGCACAGCGAATTCTGCTTGTGGGCGTGTGTTTCGCGACGAGGAGGCAAAGTGCACGGCTCTAACGGTTGCAACGTTGCCGGTGGCGGCACGCCACCCGTGGCATCCGCGGCCGTAAATTTCTGTCTTAACGATCCGCGGCGAGGCGCGGCGCGGAATTCCGCGTGTATCGAGATGGATACTAATAATCCCCCATTGAATCCGGCAGCTGGGGCTGACCATAGCTGCGGAGAGATCGAGCGGGCCCCATCGATTTTCCATAAAATGACCGATGTCCTCGGGTCCGTAGAAATACGGCCGGACTTCTCCTATTTCGCGGTCGACGTGCTAGACGATTTACGCGAGCCCGGCTTTCACGCCCCCAACTTTCCGCGGAACTGTCTGACCACGTTTGCGAAACATTCCTGTCCCGCTTTGGCGATAAAAGAAAACATTTTTGCGGAGAATTTTCGGAACGCTGGATGCCCTAGGCACCTAATAATAAAAAAAAAAATAATAATAATAATATTGTTTTATTCAGCTTTACAGCCAAGAATTGGGCTCGGTTTAGAATATCCTATACTTACAACAAAATAAAACTATCTTATCCACGCATTCTCTCTCTCTCCCTTTCTTTCTCTCCCTTTCTTTCTCTGACTCACTCATCCCTACTCTGACCAGACTACCTACATTCTGTCTATTCCTGTTGTTATCCCGATTATTGCACCATTTCCTACTGTGTTACCTTTGGTTTACGCTTCGTTACATTTAAATTTCAGCTCTCTTATCTCTCTTGTTTCTTAATTTTTGAAGCCACGCTTCGACATTTGTATCTATCCTCCCACTCGCTATGTCCTCCATCCTGATCCTTCCCTCCATTTCCCTACATTCTCTTGTTAGATACTCCAGATTGCTTGCTTCGTCTTCCATCCAGTGTTTATTCCAATTTTCTGCATTTCCGCATCTTACTTGGGCTAAGAGCTTTTGACTTTCCCCTCTTCCCTCCTCACTTAAGTATTCTGGTAACTCTGCCACTCTTATAAACTTGTACCGTTTGTTATATTTTTACTGATCTATCCTTGTATATTGTTCTTGCCGTTGTATCTCAATGCCTCTCTCCTTTAGCCTCTCCGTTACCTTCATCTCCAGCCTTCTCATCTCTACCATCCCTGCTTGGCTCTATCCGTTTCTCTTTAAGTATTCCTCCCTTTCTTTTCCGCTTTCGTCCTGTACCTTCCCTGATTCCTTTTCCTTCGGACATTCCTTGACTATCTTCCTCCTCGCGCTGTTTCTTACTCCTTCCGTGTATTTCCATGCCCTAATTCCTGCCTTTATTCTAAGCCGTGTCCTTTTTGTTTCTTCCAGCACCAAATATCCTATAGCACGCACGTCCAAACCAACTATCCACTTTATGTATTTCAGCTGAATCAATTCTACTTCTGTTCTCTCCTTGAAGCCCCGTAGCTCTACCCCGTATAGGAGTACCCTCAGAGGCACCTAACAATAACAGGGGCGTGTTAATAAATAATTGAAAGATGATAATTCTGAAGTTAGTTAGAACAATTGAATGAGATTTTCTTTGGAAGACGGTGGAAGTTCCAGTGCAGAGAATAAAATATTCGTCCCATTCCTGTTGCCATAAATTAGGAGCCGAACTCGACGGTAATCACGCTTCGAATGACACGGGCCACCGAAGGCAGAAATTTGCGGCCGCGCCACTCATTAAAATCGATTCATCTAGACTGGAAACGCTCTCACTCGATTAACGGCTGTACCGTTATTTCGTTAATTCTGTATGTTCCGCCTCGATTATGAATCATGCATCGTCCCTAATCATAATTCGTCGCGGGTACGCCGCCGCGCCGCGCCGCACGTGCTTGGTACAGAAACGCTTGACTTTCGTATGGCGATCGCGAAATCATTTTCTGTCAGTCGTGTGGCTTGTACAATTATATTTTCGTATAGAATTAGTTCCTTCATCACTGGACTACATAGACATTTAACACTAAACCTACCACGCGCGGTCAAATGGCCGTTTTTGAAATTTCGTTTAGAATTTCTTGTATAGAACGTAACTGTATCGCCATGTAACTTATTGACTTGAACGTGCTGAAAATGCATAAATGTAAATAAAACTTTTCCAAATAGAAAAAAAATATTGTGTTTACTATCCAATTGGCTAAAGTCTTTTTCTATAATAAGATACATTTTGTTTTTTGAAGCGATCATTTGACCGCTCATGGTAGGATTAGGTGTACATGAAATGTCGGTAGGTTTAGTAGTAGTTTATTATTGATCCCCTCAGGGTTACAATTTTTTACACCAATTCGGCTCCTCCTTCTATCCTCGCTCCGCTTTTATCCTACCTTATCCTACACGCGCAACAAACACAAAAAAACCGCAAAAACTCGCCTCGCAAGAGAGAGAGAGAGAGAGAGAGAGAGAGAGAGAGAGAGATAAGGTCGTTCCTATCCTATCCTAACTTAACTTAACCTAACTTAAAATACAAATAAAATCTCACACCTACACCTCCCCTTCCCTAACCAACGGACCCCCTCTTCCGGTCGCTCACTATTCATCCGAATAATACATTTGCACCTTCCCTCCATTCCTCCACCCTCCTCATCCACTTCTCCCCTCCCCCCTCATCCTCCAACACTTCCCCCATCTTCTCCTGCCAACCTCCTTCTTCATCCAACCCCATACATTCCTCTCATACATGCTTCCATGTCTCACTCATCCATCAACATACTCTACATTTTCTCGCCTCCTCCTCCATCCAATATTTTCCCTCTTTCATACCATTTCCTAACCTAAACTTTGCAACCTTCTGCCATCTACTCTCTCCCCACCCTTTCTTTAACTATCCCGGCAGACCATCCCCCTTTACCCTCCCATACCACTTATTGTATCTAGATTCCCTTATCTTTTCCCACCTTTCCTCCCTCTGCCTCTCCTTCTCCCTTTTTACCAGTTCCCCACTTACCTCCTCTCTCCTTTCTTCCATCATTTCCTCCACCTCCTGTACTGTCCACCCCCTATCCTCAAAGAAATCCCGTCTTTCCTTCTCCCACCCTTCTCTTACTCCCCCCCCTACTTTCCCTCCCCCTCACCTCTTTCCAACACAATCTCACTAATTCCCTTCCTCTTCCCTCTCTTAACTTCTTTTCATACCCCCATGCTCTTAACCCCGCCCTTCCCCTCATTAACACTCACTGCAATTCCTCCCTAACCATGTACCCCGGCGTACACTTTTCTACTTCTAACACCCACCTTAGGTGTCTCTCCTGCAACCTTTCCATACCCACCCTTTCCTTCCACCCCCACGGTAGGTTTAGTGTTAATAATAAAATTCTTTATTTGTTGTATCATTATTCAAAATATTTTTTACATTATTAAATTTGTTTGTATTCAATACTATACGAATAAATTTCACCATTTTCGTATTTATAGCATGAAAAAATATATATAGAAGGGAAATATTCTAGGTCGGAAGAAATGTTTCATTTTAGAGTTAAAATGGCTTCGAGTGCAAAGGGTAAATCTACTAATTTTTTCCATAAATGTATAAAATCACCGGTCTATAGACTACACTGATATCGGGTAATAAAATTTCTCTACTTCATGTTCTTTTTCTGATAATTTCGACTGGGAAGTTTTATCCCGGAAAAGTTGAAACATCCCAGCGCAACGATTCCAGTTCCGTGAATGTTTACGAGCGGAGTATGCTCGTTAATTAAATTTTGTGTCAATATTAGGAGTGGAAGCGACTTAATTAAAATGTCCTCGATTTTTCAAATTATTATTAATTTTAGATTGTGTGTGTTGAGACGCGTTCCTCCGCACCGAGTCACGTAACGGTCTTCGGCGTGTCCCTCGTTTACCTGCGCCTTCACCTTGCGAAAACAATGACCTAGGCTGGCCGTCTGTCCGCCACGTGCCCACCAAAAACACGGTTCTAACGTCGCTCTCGAGACGGGTCCGTTTACAAACCCGCAATGCCAAATGAACGGCCGTTTATGACATAGCTACAGTAACTCCTCCAAGCCATGGGGCATCACCATATAGCGTTTCCAACCACCGACTTAGTCCCCGGGCCATCTGTTTGCCAGCCCGTGCCATTCAATTCATCGCGTTTTTTAACTTCAAGATGTTTTACCAGGCCCGAAGCGCTTCCTTGATTTACTGTCTGCTACGGTCACGTTCAAATTTGGAATATCCGCCCCTGGACCGTTCCGAAACCTCCTCCCAAAAAGGGAAAACGACGAAGAAGGGGAATCGCGAACTGGGGGCGGAAGTAGGTATAAGTACCGCCAACCACTAACCGATATTCAGAAGAGATCAGAACCGAACAGAACCCACCGAAATCACTGAGAATAAGTATCGAAATCACTGAGAACAAGTATCGAAATCACTGAGAACATCGCATAACGAAATCACTGTCAGAAGCTATCGAGAAGCTAAGAAATCGCATAAGAAATCGCGTCAAACATCAACGTATCGATCATCATCGGGTCGAACACATCGCATCGAAATTCATATCGACCACCGTACCGATAAATCCGGGCTGTCGCCGTAACAACCATTATACCTTCTCAACTAGTTCGGCTTTTCGTTAATTCGTAAAACGAACACGGGCAACGCGAAATCTACGTCGCGGCATCGCTCAACAGTGTGAACAACTTCTATCACGTTCATAACATTTAATTACTTCAGTTCAACAGGTTATTACTCGTTTCTGCTTTAATTTATACCTCATTATAAACCTCTTTCAATAATCCTGTCCTTCAGAAGGTTTTAACGAGGATGATAATCCTCGATCTCCCTAAACGATAGATATACAGTAACGAGCAAAACTGAGTCTACACTATTTGAAGAAACATAACTTATTGAAAATTAGATCAAATGACTTGAATGTTATTGAGAAGTTAGAAGGATTAGTTTAGTAGACGTGGTGTAAAAAATTTTTGAATAAAGTTTGAATTGGTCGGAATCGCAAAAGAAATAGTAAAAGTTTGTTTTTTTAACTTTTTTATCTGAGCCTGTATTGAAAATTAAAAAAATGTGTTTGATTCGCTTGAATAAATTATATCCATGTTGAAAATTTCATCGATATTGGTGAATTGGTTTACGAGTTATGAACGATTAAAAGTGCGATTTTAAATCGAAAATCGTGAAAAATGACAATTTTTCCACTTTTAAGCGTTTATAACTCGTAAACGAATTAACCAATATTGGTGAAATTTTCAGCATGGATATAATTTATTCGAGCGAATCATATACATTCTTTAAATTGTCAATACAGGCTCAGATAAAAAAGCTGAAAAAACCGACTTTTGCTATTTCTTTTGCGATTCCGATCAATTCAAATTTTTTTCAACAATTTTTTTTGTAATAAACTAATCCTTCTAACTTCTCAATAACATTCAAGTCATTTGATCTAATTTGTAAAAAGTTGTATTGCTTCAAATAGTGTAGACTCAGTTTTGCTCGTTACTGTATGTACCTGTGAAGATTATACTGATCTTTTACGATCGAACGGAATACGCGAGTTTCAACATCATAGAAAACTGATACTCGTGTGTTTTAGCTGAAAATATATGGCCTAATTTAATATATGAAATATGACCCTTGAATTTGAACTTTGCGTGTCTCTTAAATTAATGCGAAAAGTTAAATAAAATAAAATTAGTTCGCTTGAAAAGAGAAATTGATAAAGAAATACTCAAATATTGACGCGAGGATTAAATACGAAAGAATTCGATGCAATAAACGATAAATATTTCTCTTGGAAAGAAATTAGCTTACAAGGGAACATATTCAAGTGCGACACGCCGATTTTGATGAAACTTATGGGAGCTATAGTTCTTTGAAAAATATTTGACACGTATTTTTTTTTATCGGCAGACATCCACTTTGAAGGGGTGAAAACAGCCCTCAAAGTTGGGGGTCAAAACCATATTTTTTGAGATATCTCGGAAACCAGAGGTCGAAAAAATTTAAATTTTTTTTTAAATTGTGTGTTTTTCAATGGGAAATGTACTCGCGCAAGAAAATTTTAACAAAAGTTTTTTGTTTAAACAATATATTAAAAATTTGATTTTTTTTGCAGTTTCTTTTATTTATTGGTAGTTCATTTTAATGTAAACTTGGGTGTGTGATCTTTGATCCAAAATAGGGGATACATGTTTCAGGATTTTCTTTTTTTTTGCCATTTAACAATAATTAAGCATAATGGAAGATAGTCTTGCACCTGGCGTGCGTAGGAAGGAATTCTGGTTTGTTTCATCGAAATATAAACATTTAGTATAAGCGTGTATAGTATTTGTTAACAATACCACTGGGTTATGTGTCGTTTATTGTTTTATTAGTAGCTAAAGAAGGTGGCGCAGTTAGCAGCGTGACGCGGTGCTAATTACCGCGGTGGAGTAAGGGTACCGACTTTTAAAGCCAATACGCCTATGAATTTCTGCAGTCGTTGGACCTTCGGTTAAAATATACCTGCAGCCTTTTTAAACTGTGAATCCTCGAAGCTGGAGTTTCCCTCGTCGTTTATGGTAGCTCTGAAAAGAGCTGATTTCGAAAGAAGGGCTGTCCGCAAAGATTATTCTACATAATTCTGGCAATAATGATACTCAAGGATTAAATGAGAAAAACATAAATGTTCTTTACACCAAGAACATTGAAGTACAACTACATCTTCGTAAACTATGCCAATAACTGCGTTCATGCTTCATCAAACTCGATCCAGATATTCGCAGAATTATGCATAAATCGCTTTCCGTTATGAAATCCAATAACTAACCTGGGTGCACAAATTGGTAGGGTAATTCCGGGAGAGACGCACCATAAGGTGAGATGCACCAGTTTTTATTGTGGCAATACTGGACGATTCTCAACTGTTTTTCTGTTAGCATTTATAACATTTTAACATTTGTAAATAACTAAGGACACGTGTATTATATCGTATACGTGTAACAGAGGTGTAAAATCTTACTAGTGCTCCAAATTTCTGATGAAATATTTTTGTAAGTGGTCAGTGCAAATGTTATTACCTTCTTATAGTATGGTTTTAACTATTAGTATCGACTTACATTGCAACAATGATTTCACTTTCATGATGTTTCATCGTGTTTTGAAATAATTTTTTGTTCTGGTTCTTGTTTTTGTATAGAAGCACATCCCCCTTAATTTAGGGAGAGACGCACCATTAATGTATGTAAATTTACTAGGCAGTCGTTTTTATAAAAAATGAAGCATCCTTTTTTAATTCATTAAAAAGCGATAAATTAAACCTGAAAGTTGTTGTTTGCCATACTATTTGTTAATATCTTACTCTTAATTAGAGTTAATTAATTTATATTTATTGCTCTGATTGGATTTCTTGTTTAGAATGCCTCAAATGGCTCCATGAAACATGTACTATGTATTTTCCTTTGTGTAATATGTGGTAGAGAAAAAAAAAAGAATACAACTAGGGAGAAGAAGGTATAAACGAAAGGAGTGCGTCTATCCCCAATCAGAAGTGCATCTAACCCCAGACCCTACGGAGAGTTGCACTATTTCGAACCTTTTTAACACGTTAACTGCCATGTCACTAAAATTAAAATTAAGTTTTAAAATGAATTTTTACGTTAGTATATTCATTGCATCAAAATTAGGATCTGTAAAATTCAAGAAAGTTGGAGGACTACTCATTATCGTACATTTAATTTTTTTCATTTTTTATTTCATTAAATTACTTACTTTGATTTTATGGAATTTTTGAGGTTTCTAGTTTGGCAGTCGAAGTGTTAAACATCATATTAATATATTACAATAAAAGTTTTACTCATTTCACTTTATATACTATTAAAGAGATTTAAATAAAAAATTCAACTATGCCTGCCTGTAATTTCAATTATTTTCAATAAAATTTTTGTAAAGGGGAAGCAAAATGTGGTGCATCTCACCCGGAATCATCCTAATTAGTTTTCTGTCGAAACTAAATGCCTCTGTAATATCACACTATTTGCATACATTTCAACAATTGGAAAATTTGTGAGCACTCTAACAGAATTTTTTATCGCCTCAGTAATTTAATCCAATTTTAATGCCTCCAAGTTCGTTCGCAGAAAAATTAGTTTGCCCAAACAGTTTTTTGTTGAGACTACAAACTTCTATAAGCTAATATCGTGCGCCAAAATTTCAACAAGTGAGCACTCTAATTCCGTTTCTCATCAAACAAAAAAATTGATTTAATTGCAATCTCCGTAATTCGTCTGCATCAACCTACGCCTACGCAATCGAGCGTAGTCCAATTACTGTCCCGTAAGGTCAATTGCAGGCAGGTGCAATTTTAATAAACGCATTGCACGAGCCAAGAACAGAAAGAAATGGCAACAACGCATTGTTTAGCAAAAACAAGTGAATTCTAAAAGGTACAGCCAAAAAAATACAGAACGCGTTGAACGCGTCAAACTTGTTTCGATCCAACGTTCAAAAATGAAAAACAATAGTCCTGAAGAAATTGACATTTGATCGGAACATGTGCACTCGAGCAGATAGTCGACGATTCCAAACGATCAGGCCGGATACAGGAAGAATTACAATGGAAATAAAGTTTTCAACAGGCTCTCTCGTTTTGAAATTGTAACGATCCCCCGTTGTAGATTTGTTTGCCCGGTTACGAGGCTCTTTCTTTTTATTGCAGACCGAACAATTCACGGTACTGTGGCTGCTGTTCGCGATGATAGTCGTGGGAAACATCGCGGTCCTGATTGGTCTCCTGTGGGGAAAACGGCGGAAAACAAGGATGAATTTTTTTATCAAGCAGCTTGCATTCGCTGGTAAGTATTTATCGGTGTCATATCTTCTTTACGTCCCTCTAGTAATTTCACCGTGCGTGAAGTATGCTCGAATAACTCTCCCGAAGGTACACTATCTTTTGGTCTGTTGTGTGCCATTAACCTTTTTATTTAAACCGACATTGTTATGCACGTGTAAAGATATCTTATGTTTTTCCACCCATTTAATAAATTTTAAGAAACTGTGCAAGGATACATGGAGGTTTGCAATTTTTTAGTTCTTTGTGTGCCTTTAAAATTGCATCTTATGCAAAATTTTTACGTACACGTATCTATAACATACGTTATTTCACCCCTTCAGTAAATTTTGAAAAGTATAAAATGTGTAAAAATAATTATTTCGAAGGTTTGCACTTTTTTAGTTATCTGTGTGCCATTAAAATGTCATCTTATGCAACATTTTTATGCACATGTATTTACAACATACGTTATTTCACCCCTTCAGTAAATTTGACAAAGTATAAAATGTGTAAAAACAATTCTTTCGAAGGTTTGCAATTTTTCTGACCTCCAAGTGCCACTAACGACTTAATTAATACACGTATAAACGATTTGTTGAAATAGTTGCAGTTTTTTAGTACACTATGAAACACAAGATTTTTCTACCTGAATATTTATTCTTATTTACTTGCAAGGGCATTAATTTAAAAGATACATGAAATGTGTATAAACAATTCTTTCCAAAATTTGCATTGCTGTATTACTTTCTTCGTTCTCACATTAAATTATAAGGACCATAAAAATGATTCTTCTGAAGATTTACAGTCTCATAACACTAACAACTAGTGCACCAATTAATTTTTGTTTAAAAACAGATATTACTACCATTTCTGCTTTCATAAATATGGTTTAGGGGTAGTTCTCACCCTGCAAACCAATAAATCTTCTTAAGATAATTCTTCTTATAATCCTCTTAAACCAATAAATCTTCAAAATAAAATTACAAAAATCAATCTTTATAGTATTTTTGTAAAAATATGTAATAAAATGGTCAGAAATGAGTCAGTTTGATCAGTCATATACCCTCAATTCCCTGGATTCGCTGTCAGTAAGGTTGTGTAACGAGGTGCTGCTACTATACCGAATGTAAAAACTGTAGAAGATAGACGAGAATGCGTCAGAGTGCCATGAAGGTTTAAAAGGGTCAGATTATGTCATCCGATTCAATAACGATGCACCAACTGAGAACAAACAGAGAATTTCATTTACGCAGGGTAATTTTTGCCACCGTTCCCATTGTCTAGTGTCGATTTTATGTTTTTTAGAAAAGCCATATGACGTTAGCCAGCATTCCCATTGTCCAATATCAATAATACACTTTTTGGAAAAGCCATACGACGTTAATTCCAATTGTTCGATTTCAATTTTATAATTGTTGAAAAACTATGAATGCCTTATTGAAAGCATTATACACATGAGCAACCCTCAAATAAAATAGTAATACCAAGAGAGAACAAAATAGAGAAGAACGATACACATTTTCTTCGACAGTGAACATGAACGCGAAAGAACATAATGACCTAAGTGTAATGGAAGCAATAATCCTGAACGAGTTGGCACAGACTGTTACATTAAATCCATGGGGAGGGGGTGTAAACGCAAGATGTGATTTAACTACTGCTACCACGTCTAACTTCAATTGTCGTATTGTTTCGGAATTCTATTGTCTCGCGTGTACACGGACTCTAAATAATTCGGTTACTTTAATCCGAAACACTGAACGATTGTTTAGTCCATGCTATTTTTTCAATGCTTTAAGAGAACTGCACATATCGACTTGTGCAAATGTCGAACGTTTACGGGTTCATTTTAAGAAATAGAAACGAATTTGCCCAGTGGGGGGGGGGGGGCGGCTCTCTAAAAATTCTGCAAAAATTCAGTGATGCTCTCTTTAAAATGCACAAAGTTACAAAACCTTCCTACATACACACAAAGAAATATTTATTTGTAATCAACAAACACAGATTTTCATACATTTCTCTATTTCAGGGAAGACCCGCGCTCGTGTCTCTTAGTCCCGTGGTAAAAAAAAGCCGCACACCCTCCAAAATAAACGAGCAAAACAATAGTTCGGGCGCGTGATCGTCTGCAGTGTTTTCTACTCTGTTTCTGACGGTATCGATTCCTTTGGGGACGCTCGTAAACGACGTTTGCACGTGCAAAAATGCGCCGAAGTGCAAGTGGCGTTTCACTTGCGCGCGTGAACATAAACCTACTTGTCCGTCGCACAAATACGGCCCCCGCCATCCCCGTAAAATCCATCGTACGTCTCGTAAAGCGCGTCGGAGTATCGGAAAACGGGTATCGAGACGTGGATTCTTGCTTCCACGCAAGAAACGACGTCTAATGGTTGATCCACATCACCGAAAGACAGCAAACAGCCCTCCTTGCTTCGAGGGCCACTCCACGGTGCCCCTGAGGGCTAGTGGGCGGGGCGAACGTCTGCGGAGTGGGCGGAGACTTACGAATTTGGTGGTACCGATTATGGGAAATGCTTCTTTGCTGTTTCTGTGGCAAATACCCACATGAAATAATTGTAAAATGCAATTTTTAGTATATTCTCTGCAATTTCTTCACAATCTCTTTTCGCGTCCTGTATTAAATTGATTGTTCTAACTTCTAAAAGAAAATCCAAATAATATGGTCTGATATTAACCCTTAGCGCTCAGCGCGTTTCTCGAGTACTGCCTACCAACAACTCCGGCACATTTTTATCTAATAGAGTTACTGGATATTTCTTTCAAGTTTAGAACATTTTCTGCGTAATTGTTGGTCTCTTTTATAATTCCATTTACCAATTCGTCCGTGAAAAATAATTTAAAATATTGTATCAGCTGTTCAATATTTGTAGGAACTTGTGGTCCAATCACCTGTGGCAATACACTAAAAGGTATTCTATCTGGAATATGTAATTCTTCCGTAACATCACGCCATTCATCTGTCTTGTAACGAATCTTCGCTTTCACTTTCAATAATTCTCATTCTTCGTCTCTTTGGTAGTATAATTTCGCTACTACTACTTGAAGTGTCAGAATCATAACCAACATTGTCTTCCACTATGTCTTTTAAGGGGCTATATACAGTCAGGAGACCCAAAAAAAAAAACGATTTTACATTTCTTAATGTAAAAATTTGTACACATATTATAGTAACTTTTAACTGTATTTTAACATTTTTTATTTGTGAAAACAATAATTTTGAAAGCTGCTATAGCTGATCTCTAGGAGCTCCTCTAAAAAAAAAGGCGCCTTGCGGTGACCACGATATCTCTGGACTGGATCATCTAAAATGAAAAAATCAAACGGATTTCGTTAAAATAATGTATAATCTTGTATAATTAATCGAAGGAATAAGCAAAATAAAATTTTTTGACAAAATGGCGGCTTCTAAAAAAAATCGATTTTTCACCAAAATTTTGGCCTTAACTTGTTTATAAAAAAAGAAATATTAATCGGTGAGGAAAAACCTTCCATTAATTACAAAATTATACATTACTTTAATGAAATCCGTTTGGTTTTTTCATTTTAGATGATCCTGTCCAGAGATATCGTGGTCACCGCAAGGCGAGAGGAGCTCCCGGAGATCAGCTATAGCAGTTTTCAAAATTATTATTTTTACAAATAAAAAATGTTAAAATACAGTTAAAAGTTACCATAATATGTGTACAAATTTTTACATTAATAAATGTAAAAGTCTTCTCAGGAAAAATTCTTTAAAAACCGCTTTTTTTGGGTCTCCTGACTGTATATAACCCCTTAACTCTTCAAAATCAAATATGTCTTCAGTATCACTCAGCTCTAAATTCTCATCATAATATTTATTTTTCTCCGTGTTACTAACCATAGAAAAGGTCAAAAAATGATTTAATCGTAATGGTACAGACTTAACAGGTTTTAACTACAGATAAAAATTGCTAACGCCGACGATAACGTACATATGCTAACAATATTTAGCTCCGCAGCGTAGCCTTCGGAGTTACGGAACAAATGACAAATGTCTCCGTAGCGGAGCCAACGGAGCGCTAAGAGTTAAGAAAGGTATTTTGAAAAGTGTTCGAATATTATTGCAACTGTAAATGAAATGTAAAGCAGAAAGGATGCTGTCGCGAGCCCTCTAGAAATTGCTGGCGTTTAAAAATTTCGAATTGCGTTAATGTGAACGGGGCTTAACCAGGTACAGAGGGATGGCAGTGTGGTGGGTGGGAAAGTGAAACAGCAATGAAAATCGGCGTCGGAGTGCAAGAGGGAAGAAGAAAGCCGAGCAAAGAAGACTTCCGCTTAATCGCTCGTTTATCGTTCCTCGGGGAAGGGCATTAGAAACGTCGGCGGAAAAGTAAAACGGGGCGACTAGTTGTGTAATCACGGGAAACACGGGGAATATAACGCCCAGCGACGTTGTTTCTTTATACCTCATCTGCGTGGATGAGTTCCTTTTTATCTACTCTGCATACAAGATATACATATACGTATGTATGTACCTCCCTCAATGTATACAGTGTATTAACAACAAAATAAGATAATTACCCTCTTTGGTTTTCTTTAAACGCATTCATTCAACTTCTTTTAAACCCATTCCCTTACAGCAGAATACATGTTTCGGCTTGCATAAAGGTTTGGTTAACACATCTGCTATCATTTTCTCTGTTGGTAGGTATTCTAAACT